>BLBF01000074.1:733087-788763 GCA_015471245.1 Laticauda colubrina
ATCTATCTATCTATCTATCTATCTATCTATCTATCTATCTATCTATCCATCCATCCATCCATCCATCCATCCATCCATCCATCCATCCATCCATCAGCTGAGATGCAGCAATGGTCAGAATGCAGTATTACAGGCTAATCCTGCCCACAGCCAGCAGTTTGATTCTCACCAGCTCCAGGTTGACTCAGCTTTCCATCCTTCCAAGATGAGTAAAATGAGGACCCAGAGTGTTGGGGGCAAAAAGTTGAATGTGTAAACCGCTTAGAGAGGGCCATCAAATCACGGTGAAGCAGGATATAAGCCTAAGGGCTATTGCTTCAAATAGATGAACTGTTTCGTGGCTAGGAAAACTATAAAGCAGGGGATGCTGTTGTGATTTCCCCCTTGTCCAACCGAAATTGCTCCACAAGAAGCTGGCCTTTCATTCGTGTCCTTAACCCCCAGGGACTCCTTCTCTGGCGCTCCAGCCTGAAGAGGGAGCCGGGAAAATTGCCCCACTGGTTCTATAGCACAAGGGATCCCACTTACAAAATGGCTTCCGCTGCTTTTTCTGCAAGCAAGACTTGACGTATCTCTCGAGTTCCCGCAACGTGGTGGGCTTCAAGGTTTCAAAATCGATCTCGATCTCGTCGGGATTGGAGTCCCTGAGGGAGGGCTCTCGCGACTGGATGATGTGCACCACCCGGCCCAGCTTCTCCCCCGGCAGGCGGTTGATGTCCAAGCTGAGCTGGCGCTTCTCGTCATAGGTCATGGGGAGGCCCTCTTCCTCCTCCTCCGAGTCGAAGGTGGCTGAGGCCTGCTTCCCGGCCTTCTTCGGCTGCCTGCAGGCAGGAGGGGAGTGGTCAGAGACTGCAGCTACAAGCCCACCTGGCCAGGCCCCTCTGGAGCCTCCCACCCCCCAGCCCAGCAGCCCAAGGCTGACTCTCAGCAGGGAGCCCACTGCCAGAGGGAGGGCTGGGCAAATGGGCTCCAGGCACCCAGCTGCCAGGGGCCCCTCCCAGATCCTTCTCCCTGCTGGCCCCAGCGCAGCCCTGCCAGAAACACCGCTGTGCTTTGGGCACCCTTTTCCCAAGGTCCCTTTCTGCTTTGCGTTGGCCAGCCATGTGACTTCTTCCTCCTCCCTCACCCGCTACCACTCCAGTCTTGTCCCAACAAGCTTTGGCCCCGGTCCTGGAGCCCCTACCTGTTAACGGGAACTATGCTGTTGGCCTTCTTGGCGGGCGCTTTCTTTTGCTGGGGGGTTTTTGCTGGCGGGGCCGCCTTGGCTTTCTTCTCCTCCTCGGCTTTTGCCTTGTGCTTCTCCTTCTCCTTCTCCTTCTTTTTCTTCTCTTTCTCTTTCTTCTCCTTCTTCTTCTTTGGCTTGTTCACTGGTGCTTGAGAGAGGGCAGCCAGCTGCTCGTGGACGGCCTTTAGCTGAGAGGGAAGCGAAGGAGAAAAGCTCAGCTGACACCTCGTGCCCTCGGCCCCACTCAACCCTGGCAAAGACGGGCGGATGCCTGGTGAGAGGATGGGGGTGGCAGCAACTGTTCCCCATACCCTGGCTGCCCTTGGCTTTAGGCAGGCCAGCCAGCTCAGGGCTACAAAAAGTTGATGGGACCAGCAGTTCCCAGCCTTCCAGGCTGCCGGGCCCAGTGCCTTACCCCAGAGCCCCAGACCAAGCCGCCAGGGACTGGCACAAGCTGCTTCCTTAATGTGCTGCCTGCATAAGGCTTTCCCACTGGGCCACAGCATGGCTTACTTGCTGGAGCATCGCGCAGAAGACGGACACTGCCAGGGCACCTTGCTTCAACCTGACCTGGGCTAACCACACAGGATGTGAGCCAAGAGGCAAGCGGGGCAGTGGAAATTTTTTGCTTCCTCTCGTTTATTTTCAAGTGGTTATTGGTTGATTGTCTCTTGTTTTCAATTTGTTTTGCTGGATTTGCAGTTTTCTAACTGTCATGAGGTGTGCCCAGAATCACTTAGGTGAGATGGTTGGCCGTGCAGATCAAATATAAATAAATAAATTTAAGCAAATTCAAATCCAATCTAGCTGAAAAGGATCCTCTCCCACCAAGGATGGCCTCCTCCGGCCATGGTTGGCCCAGGATGCCAGCGGCATACAAAGGCAGCCCGCTGGGGATGCCCACTTTGCAGCTGGCCGGGAGCAGAGAGTCAGGCGGAAGAGACGAGCCAGCCTTGGCTCTGTGGAGCCTCTTCCTCCTTCACCCAGAGAGGAAGGGAAAAGGCAGGGGCCACGGGGAGGGAGAGGCCCCCGCAGGCCCACTGACCCCACTGCCTGCGCAGAAGATCCAGCGTGGGGGTGCCAACCTTCTCCTCTTTCGGCCCCTGGGCACTTTCAGGGCCACAAAGGGGCATCAGGCTAGTGGACCACAGCCAAGGCTTCTGCAATTAAAGGGAGCCGGGTTCAAATCCTCGTTCAGCAGTGGTACTTCCTGGCAGCTTTGGCAAGCTGTCCCCTTGGCTTACTTTACCAGGCTGTGTGCAGATGCCACGGTACGTGTAAACCCCCAGGAGGAAAAGGGGCCTCTGAGGGCTTCTGCCCTCCTGGTTCCCTTTGCCCCTCCCCCCAGGGTCTCCCAGCAAGGGCTCTTCAGCATGCCCCCCCCCAAAAAAAAAACTCCCAACAAAGATCCAGCCTCCCCATTGGCAGGCACCGTCCCTTTTGGAGCCATCTATTCCTTCGCTTTGGTTTTAATTCAGCCCAACTCTAAAGTCTGGATGGAACAGAAACTGAAAAATAAACAGGCGCTGCTACACACTGTATATCAGGGGTGTCAAACTCAGGGCCTGCGAGGTGCTTAGATCTGGCCCATGGGGCCACCTGGAAACAGCCAAGGATGGGCCCCAGGTGCCTCTGCCGGTGAAGATGGACCTCGGGAGGGCCACATGGGGCCCCGTTTTCGACCGCATCAGCCTCCTGCAGCTCTCTGCCAGTGAAGACGGAGCTCAGGGGTCGTGTTTTCACTGGCAGAGGACTGCAGCAGGCCAAAAACAGGGCCTGGGGGGACCATGCAGAGGGCTATCAAAACAAACTAAAAAGAAAACAAAAGGAGAAATGCTTCCCCTGTTGCATTTGAGCATGCAAGAAGGGCCGGAAAGGAAAAGGCAAAAAGAAGCCAAGATGGGAAGGGAGCAAGGGAGGAAAAAGTAGTCAAGAGGGGAAGGAAGAAGAAAGGAGAAGGAAGAGAGAAGGAAAAAGAAGAAAAAGAAGAAAGGAAGGAAGATTATAATGAGAATGAGGAAGGGTCTCAGGGAAGCCCTGCCTTAGCACTTGGCCACCACAGGTGCCCCCCCCCACCCAACACGAGTGACGTTGAGCTGGCCACGCCCGTCCTGGCCACGCCTCTCCAGGCCAAACCCAACCCTGATGCAGCCTTCAATGGCTGCCCATGAATGGCTCAAAGACAAGGCAATTCTGAGGCATGGGGGAGAGAAGCAGCATTGCTGTTTATTCCCCATATTCCTGAGGACGAGACACTTGTCCAGTGAAAACTAAAGCAAATTCTCAGGAAACCCGGTGGCAACAGCAGGCCTCCTTCAGGGGCAAACGCAGCATTCGCAAGGGCCCACCACCACCCTGGAGGAAGGCTGCAACTAGGGAGGGTCTGCCCTTCCCAGGAGGCCCAGGGGTTGTTCGCTTGGGAGCGGGGCAAGGAAGACCCCCACCTGCCCGGAGCAGCCCACTCGCTCTGCCAGCTTTGGCAGACCCACACCTGGCCCATCCCGTGGGGGCACTTCCAATCCCCAGCACAGCTGCCCCCTCCCCCCCCCCCCCCCTCCCGGCGGGGTGCGGAAAAGGGCCGGGGGGGGGGGGGGAAGAGAAGGGGCCCCCCCCCCCCCCCCCCAGGAGCCCTCCTGGGCCAGCACTGACTGCTGGGATGAAGCGTTTCCGGAAAGGCCTCACGACCTGCACATCTCCACACACAATACAGAAGCACTTTATAAAAGGGGGGGGAGGGAAGGGGGGAGAAAAAAAAAATAAACCAATACATTCCATCCATTCCAGTCTCGGGAGTCAATGACCTTGTAGCACTGCCTCAATGATCGGGAACGGTCCTGTGTGAACAAGAAGACAGGCAGGGAAGCAAATTGGGTGTCCACACCCCACCCTGAGTCCGGGGGGAGGGGGAGCGGGGAGGAGATCCACAGAACCTCTGGCTCTCTGGCTCTCTGGCTCTTGGGGAAGCTTGGGACACTTTGGGCCTCTGCTTTCAAGGGGCAGGTTTCTAGTCCTCGCTGCTGTGACCGAGGGCAGTTCCTTCCCTACGACCGGTCGCAGAGTGGACACGGAGTTCTTCTGTGCAACCACCACCAGGGAGCCCGGCGGATTTCTGCTTGCCTCTCTTTGCGCTTTGGGCCCTGCCTTTTCCGACTGCCTCAATGTCCTTCTGAGCAACCGGGGCTGTTTTTTTTTTTTATCAGGAAAGCGGGACCTTCTGATCCGTCAAGAGGAGCAGGCCAGGAGGGGCCTCTGCAGGGCCCCGGCCGAGGCTCCCCACACCGCTCCAGAGGCCGGCTGCCACCCACCTGCTCCTGCAGCTCGGCCAGCCGCGTGGCCCGCTCCTCTTCCGAGTCCGAGCTGTCCGAGTCCGAGGAGCTCCCCTCCTCGCTGCTGTGGCTGCTCTCCGTGCTTTTGCTGACCACGGGGGCGGGGGGCAGGGCGGGTGGTGGGGGGTCGGCAGGCTCGTCCGGCATCTTGGCAAACCGCATCTCAAAGACGTCCTGCGGGAACAGTTGGGTTGGGAGGGGAGGGCCAAGGCACCCCCAGAGCAAGAGAGGCACCCCACCCCCACGCTGACTGGAGGACCCCAAAGGGCAGCTTGGGACCCCATCGGAACGGCCACCTAGCCCTGGAAATGAGGGAACCTCCCTAGGAGATGCAGGACCAACAACCCCCCGCTCCCCAGGGCAAGTGCCAAGTCTGGGCCAGCTGCCCCAGGACTCTTACGGCCCTCTCTGAAAATGCCGGGCGTCCTTCAGCTACCAAGACCAACTGGCCCATCCTCCACTGCAGGAGGGGAAGGAATTGCAATGGCAAAACGGAGGGCAGCCAGCCAAGTGGCTCCTTCCCTTGACTCCGAGGCCGTGAAGGGAGCAGGGGCTGAGGAAGACACCCTGCCCGGATCAAAGGCAGCTTCCTTGAACAATAAAGGCAACTTTGGCCCAAAAGACAAGCGAAACAAATATGGCAGCATACCTTATAATTTAGCAATCTGTATGCAAATCTGCATCACTAGACACGATTATCCAACTCTGCATACAACATACACGCTATTGACAGACTTTCTTGTTTTTTGGGAACTTTTTGGAGCTTTGAAACTGCAGGATCCACACATTTTATGGATAACACAGCCAGGATCAGGGGAGCCTGACAGAAGTTGGGGGGGGGCTGGAGGGGGGGACCCAAGAGCTCCAGGCATACTTTCCTCAGGCAAATCGCCATAGAAGCCTGAAGCAATTAAAACTTTTCACCCTTAAGACCAGCCCCGCTTGTTATTTACTCCAGGGTGGAGGGAAAGAGCAGTTTGTCTCCGTTGTGAGAACTGCTTGTCAGGCATTGTGAATATTTTGTGACCACAGTTATGAGCCTCTGGGATGGAGGCTGCAAGGAGCAAGAGAGGCCCAGAGGCCAAGCCCCCGCCCCAGAGTCTTGACTCAAACAGGGAACTCCGGGGCAACCCTAAGGCAGCAGGAAAGAAATTGAGACTTAGAGCCTGCTAGGAGGGCAGCATCTCTGCTGGACTCCTGCTGGTTCTGGACCGGCCCCTTTGCAAACAGGGGCAGGACCGACCAAATCAGGCCACACAAACCCTTCAATGACCCCCACAGACGCACTGCTGGAGATGGGGGCTGCTCTGCTTCAAATCTAGCCCTCACTCCTTCTTTTTTCCCCTGCCTGGCAGGGAGCCCCCTTACCTGCAGCTTCCGAGCCATGGCCACCACCTCGTGGTCAGGCGGATTGTACTTGTAACAATTGGAGAACATTAACCGGATGTCTGCTGCGAAGCCTTGGGCGTCCTGATATTCCCGGCTATCCATTTTTTTCTGCGGAGAAGCCCAGAAAGGGGGCAGAATTAGAGGAGGGGAGGGGAACTCCGGGGCAACCCTAAGGCAGCAGGAAAATGCCCCTGAAGCCGTGCTGGTCACCTACCTACCTTCCTACCCTTCACCCTCTTGAGAAGCCACCGACAGAGCAGCCTGGGTGGGGCAAAGTGAGCAATCACACTCCAGGCACAGATGACTGAGATGTACAGAGCACGGAACTCAGCCGGAGTGGACTTCCTCTGGAGAGGAGAGGACTCATCCCGAAAGAGGCCTGGGCAGACCATCAAGGCAGAGGGATGGAGGGCACCAGTCAGGACCCCACAACTTGCTGCAGCAGCCCCACCTCCCAATGCAAATCCCAGACCCTGGTCCAAAGCTCAGAATGGCAACGGATCGGCCCTCTGGCAGAGCTTCCAAGGCAGCCTTGCTTGTGGGTGGATGTGAGGGTGGCAAGCAGACCCTCCCTTGCTGCCAGCTGAGCCCATCAGGGGCAGGGCATGGGGGAGGAGGGGTTCTGCCTTCCCTGCAGGCAGAGGAGCCCACTGGCATTCCCCACCTGGACAGAAGCAACATGAAGCAGAAGCCTTTGGAGGTCTTTTGGGACAAGAGCCAGAAAGGCTCAACTCTGCTCCCTGCTCCTCTCCCGGATGGATGTGAGACTGCCCTTGAAAAGCATCCGGAGGGAGGGGAGCCTTTTGCTCATGTAAAATAGGGTGGGGAGGGTGGCAGAGCCCCCCACCCCCACCCCGAGATCAGCACATCAGCTACCCCTCTGTTCTGCGAACTACATTGGTTGTCAGTTTGCTTCCGGCTTCAAGATACTGGGCATGGCCTCTAAAGCACCACGGTCCTTGGTCCAGGTGATCTGAGGGGCGGCTTACATCTCCCCATCCCATCAGCCCCAGAGGCATTCCATCAAGCGGGACCCCGGAGGAGAGCTTCTGCTGCCATGGCACAGACCCTCTGGAGGGGCATTTCCCTGGAAGGGAGGGTGAGCCCAACCTTTTAGGAAGGACCTGGAAACTTGGCACAGGCTCAGGATCCTATGAGCTGCTGCTGGTGCTCTCCCTCGCGATGACCTTGGTTTAAATTGTGTTTCACTTTACTGTTATTACTATATATTTCATTACTATATATTTATTTTCCACTTATACAACTTTGAACAACAACTTTTGTTGTTCTTTCCTTTTGCCATATGAGTGAGATGGGCATATAAATCCAAATCAACAGTAATAAATCAAGGCACAACAGATAGGGCAACCTGGGTTTTTCCTCCCAAGCTGCCAGGGCAGGGCAGGGGAGGGCAGCCCCACTGCCAAGCTCTCCTGGCCCTCCTCCTGGAGGAATGCAAGGCAGAGAGGAGCTGTCCAGGGGCCACGAAGGCAACACTGGCCTCAGGTCTGGCAGGTCAAAGTGGGGCTCCTTCCCTCTTGTTGACCTTTACCCAGCCACTCCTACTTCCAGGTTTTTCAGTTCTCCTCAGCAGAGGGACAGAGCAGACACTGGCTGGCATCAGCAACCATCTTTCCTCAAAAATAAAACCTGTCTTATATATTTTTTTGCCACTAAAAAGGCACCAGGTCTTATTGTTGTCCACTGACTCACTTCACTTGCGTGCATCACCCCTAGCCTCCTTTTTGCTGTCAGAGGACTTCAGGAACATTTTTGCCCAGCAAGGCCAGCAAAGCTTTCCTGAAGGCCCCTGTGGATCGATCCAGAGCTGTTATTGGCTACAGAGGCCTTCAGGAAAGCCTTGCCAGCTGCAGAAGAAATGGGCCGATGTGTGTGAGGCCTGGCTGCAACTATCCGGAGGTAACTGGTAGGGCAGATTCCCCCCCATCCTTTTTTTTACCTGTGCACCCTGGAGAGGGTGGGGTCTTAATTTGGGCTTATATTGGGTGCACCTGTAAAAAGCAAGCTGGGACTTTTGGAGATGATCATATTTTGGGGGAAACACCTGGCTGAGGGAGTCTGGCCAGATGGGCCGATCCAAGTTGCTGGGGTGGCACATGCTTCTGGTTTTTATCTTGAGTGGTGATCTGGAGTTGGGGAATGGTACCCATTGCCACAGGTGGATCGTGTCCTCGTGGCTCTGGAGTTCTCTGGGGAGGGAGGTAGGGCCCATTCAACCCAGAGGGGCCAAGAGGGACGTTCTGGTTTGCCTGAGCTTAGAACAAACATGGGATTGGCAGCCCTTGGGCATGTTCTCAGCTCCGGGAGGGGAAAAGACTGGGAGAATGCAGCTCTGGGGAGGCCCAGGGCCAGGGCCAGGGGGTTCTCCCCCTGTAACCATTTGTCTCATGACTCTTCAAAGTTATGGCGCCTTGCACTTCCAACCATCCTAGCATCTCAATTCGGGCTCTTGGTAACTAACAAGTACTTACAAATGGTTGTAAGCATCCTGAGATCACGTGATTGACTTTCAACCATAAAATGCCAATGGGGGAAACCAGATCTGCTTAACAATTGCATGTTTTACTAAACAATCATTTCCTTAAGGGCCAAGGCAAAAAGGCTATAAAATGATTTTACAGCCTACTTAAAGACTATCTCACTTAGTGACAGAATTTCCAGTCCCAACTGTGATCCAACTGCCTGTATCTGACTAATTTTGTATGCTCCAGAAATACCATCTACCACAGGATTCACCTGTAGATCAAGGAGAGAGAAGGAAGGGCAGCTCTTTCCAGCTCTGCCTCCCGGGCACCCACCAAGCTCTCCTGGGCAAACCTTCAGTCGAGACTCTCAGAGGCTCGGCTGAAACCCAGAGGGGCTGAAAGGCGACCTACTTTGACGGTGCTGAGGTCCATAGGGTGCTTGATAATGTCATGGTAGTCGTGCAGCTCCAGGGCTTCGGCATCCACCGGCTTGTAGAAGGGCCAGGCGTAGGCTGCGTGCTTCTTGGAGAGCATCTCCTTCAGGATGCTGTCGCAGTACTTGAGGTGTTCCGAGAGCTTGCCCTTCTTGCCCGCATGCTGGGGCACCTCCCCATCTTCCAGGTCCTTCTTTGGCGGTTTGATGGGCCGGCCACCACTTTCCCGCCGAGCCACCACTTTGGCCTGCTTTGAGTCCAACAGCTGTGGGGGGGATTCGCTCCGGCTGGCCGTGATGGCCGACGTGGTGGGCGTGGTGGTATCCGCTTTCCGCTTCACCCCCTTTTTCTGAAATTCAAACACAGCTCTTAAGGAGGGGGCAGGTGGAGAAGAGAAGAGTCCCCCAAGAAAGAGGGTCAGAACCAAAAAGATGGCGGCATCACCCTGGCCTGAGGCCAGAAACAGACCAACCTCTGCCAGGAAGGGGTTGTGGGGACAGCAGCCCCCCAGCCCCACTCCTGCCCTGGAGGAGAGGGGAGGCCCCCATTACCTTGACGATGGGTGGTGTTGGTGGAACAACTGCCATGATTGGGGCAGCAGGTGGTGGGGGAGGCAGCACGGGTGTCGCAGGGGGGGCAGTAATGGGGGTGACGTTCGCAGTGATGGTTGGCACAGGCGTGACAGCAATTACGGGCGTCTGAGATACCGACGGAGGGACGTTCTGGAAGGGTGCCGGGGGGGACGCAGAGGAGACGGCCGTGGCTGCTGGGTGCTGGGTCCCTGCTGGGAGGAAAGCAAGGACATCGAGAGGAAAGACGGGAAGATCCAGTTTTTCTTTGCTGTGGAATGGATGGCATGGGAATTCTCCCCCCCCCCCCAACTCAGTAAAATTGTATTATATTATGTACACTTAAAAAATTAAAAACAGCAAAGAATACAAATACAAAAAGGGGAATGAAAAGTAACGTGAATGTAAAAATGCCGTGAACAATTCAATGACTCAAAAGCATAAACTAAGAAGTTCAGGCTGGAAAATACATCCCCAAAATTGGGATTGGCTTATCTGCAAATGGGCTCATCTTCGAATATATACATGATACTCTTTTAAAAACAGCCACACATACTTACAGCTGTGTGAAAAAGTCCTGCACGCTTTACGGTTTATGTCATTTTTTGGATAGGCCATTGATTTTATGATATTTTATGCTAAGTGCTATGCAAATATCATTATAGTTAAATAAATACTGGTGGTTTTTAAGTGAAAAGCATAAGCCTTTTGCAATTTGGTGCTTTTTGGATGGGGATTGTGAATTTTCTTGCATGCTTACAATGCATGCCTACAATGACTAGAAAAACAGATTAACTGATGCATACCCAGTGGCACACGTATTGCAATTACTAAGGCGAATGCTAGTGTTTTGTCAACATTTTTATTGTTAGTGGCCCTGAAAAGTACAGTTTAAGTAATCAAACATGGTTAGTAATATGAAATTGGCCAGTCCTTATTGCTTATCACCAGGTGGCATCGCTTTGGCATAGACTGTATAAGCCTTTGTACGTGATCTTTGGTGAGAGTGTGGTGCCAGGCTGCAATAATGGATTCAATCAGTTCCTGCTTGGTTTTCGGATGCTTCTTGCTTATTTTACAACCAATCTTGGCTCACAAGTTCTCAATTGGGTTCAAATCTGGGCTCTGAGCTGGCCAATCCAGGAGTCAAACAAAATGCTTCTTCATCCACTGCTGGACAGACTTGGCTCGATGACAAGGAGCATTGTCATCCTGGAAGTAAAAGTCCTTCTCTACAAGTTGCTGAGCTGAAGGGAGCATGGTCTTTTCCAGGACTTCAACATACTGCTTGGAATTCATGATTCCCTGTACGATTTGTATCCGTCCAATACCAGAAGCAGCAATACAGCCCCAGATCATCACATGCAATGGATGCTTCACAGATAGATTCAGGCAGTATGGCCTAAATTCTTCAGCTGGAAAACTTCTGACATACTTATTGCACTGATTCCCAGTCAAGTAGAAATTGCTCTCGTCACTGAAGATGACCGTGGCCTATTGTTTGTTGGTCCACTTGGCATACTGTATAGTCTATGCCAAAGTGATGCCGCCTGATGATAAGCAATAAGGGCTGGCCAATTTCATATTAGCAACTATGTCTGGTTACCTAAACGGTCCTTTTCAGGGCCACAAACAATAAAAATGTTCAAAAAACACTAGCATCGGCCTTAGTAATTGCAATACATGCCACTGGGTATGCATCAGTTAATCTGTTTTCATAGTCATAGGCATGCATTGTAAGCAGGCAAGAAAATTCACAATCCCTATCCAAACAGCACCAAATTGCAAAAAGCTTATGCTTTTCACTTAAAAACCACCAGTATTTATTTAACCATAACAATATTTGCATAGCACTTAGCATAAAATATCATAAAATCAATGGTCTATCCAAAAACGTCATAAACTGTAAACTGTAAAGCATGCAGGACTTTTTCACACAGCTGTATGGATAAACGGAACCAAAATGCCATAAAAAGTGCCACCTCACAGATATGCCCATGGCAAAAATTTAAAACAGAATCTATTCTGTAAAACAACATGTAAGAATACAAAATATGAAAACAATTAAAGTCCTTCAGAATGTATTGAAAACAACAAATTTTGAGGATCAGTTTATCTGAAGGTAGCACATTTTTAGGGTATTTTGGTTAAAAATTTGAGTGTCAGTTTATCTGCGAGTATATACAGAACATTCATGCTCTAGTTTTAATATTTAATACTAAGCATTAGAAAGTCTTGCTTGAACTATTTAATATGAAATATCAGATTTTTTTGTTTATATCTAAGCCATTTCATCTGTTTTTAATTAATCTGTCTCTAAGTTACTCACATTTTCAACCAATATATAATTTCTCATTTTACATTAATACAAGCTATCGCTTTCTTCCACAACTATTTATATTCACCAGAGAAGATGTTCTAATTTCTCAGGATTCTTTTGATATCTTTATGAAAAGTAGTTTACTACATGCTTTTTTTAAAGAAGTGCGATGGGTAACATAGACTTATGTAATATGACCATGGCATTTTGTATATATAAAGTCTTTCTGTATAACCATGCTATTATCTACTAATGATCGAACTTCATCTTAAAATTATTGTACTTTATTTCCCAAGTATTTTGTAGGAGTTCAGGCAGAACTGGGGAGGTGGAGTTCAGTACATCATCAGTTTAGAGTCACTGCATTCCCACAGGTGCTCCTTCTGAATTCCACTGACCCTTATCTAGTGCCAATTTAGTGAATTTTAGCTGATCAACCAATCTTGTCTATGGGCTTGAATAAATCTTCTATGCTGCAATTTTACTGAATGGTCCGGATTCTTTGAGCCTGACATCAGTCCACTTAACTGTGCCTCCCAGCTCTATCTGTTGTTCTTCTACATATTTCTTTTAAAATTAATCACTATATGGCAGTCAGTACTTCCTATTTCCTTTCCATAATGCAATAGTGAACATATATCCCAATCCTGAGATGAATAGGGAAGCACAGCCTTCCTTTCTGACCTGGGTTGGGTGTCCCAGCTGCCATCTTCCGAGCTTTGCCTTTAGGCACGGGGGGTAGCAGCTCCACTTCCTCCTGAGGCATCTGGGCTACTTTCTGCAGGAAGATCTTTTCCAAGGCTTGTGCCATGAGGACGATATCATCTGTTGGCTGGCAGAGAGGCATGGAAAAAGGAGGAAAGACGGAATAACCCAAAGGGCCAAAGGCAAACTGAAATACAAATGTCCACACGTTCATTGCTAATTTGGGGGGACAGAGGCCACTGGGCCTCAGAGGGCTTGGGCCCAAGGGAGAAAATTCAGAGCCAACACCCCCTCTTGGGCCAAATGACCTTCTGAGCATGGCCTGCAAGTGTCACGAGGCTTCCCCAGAAAAGAGCGGACTAGATCCTTTACCTTGTTGTAAATGTAACAATTGGTAAACATGGTGTTGAAATCCTGCATGCATTCACTGGCACTCCAGTAGTAGTTGTGCTCCAGGCGCTTCTTGATAGTGCCCATGTCCATCGGGTTCTTGATGATTTTGTGGTAATCCTATTGGGGAGAGGAAACAGTCAGCCTTTCACTGGCATCCCACCTTAGAAGATGACTAGCAAGAGAGGCCATGTCAAGGGAAGCCCTACATTCTGACAGTGGAGAGTGGTGGATGGAGCAATTTATGAATCTATCAGAATAGAGCTGGAAGGGATCTTGGAGGTCTTCTAGTCTAGCTCCCTGCTCAAGCAGGAGACCCTATACCATCTCAGACAAGTGACCATCCAGTCTCTTCTTATTCTTAACACTGATATTCCACAGGGTTTCTGTTGAGTCCTTTACTCTTTATGTGCATGACCGCATTCCTACTCACACTAGTAATGCTAAATTTGGAGATATACAACAGTGGGAGCACAGGGACTTATCTACGGGGGAGATGAGTCTGCCTACCGAGATGAGGTGGACCGGTTTCTTTCGTGGTGTGGATACAACAACTTGGTCCTCAACACCAATAAGACCAAGGAGCTTATAGTGGATTATGGAAGGAACAAATCAGACATCCAGCCCTTGCTTATCAATGGAGACTGAGTGGAGCAAATGGCCAGTTTTAAGTTTCTGGGTGTTACCCTAAAATAGGACCTGACCTGGGTGCTCACATTGCAGCCCTGATCAAAAGGGCCCAGCAGAGATTATACTACATGGGACTTCTCAGGAAACAACAACTGAATAGAAAACTGCTGGTGACCTTCTACCACTACACCTTAGAGAGCATTTTAACTTACTGCACCTCTGTATGGTTTGCCAATTGCACAGTGGCAGATAGGACAGCACTCCAAAGAGTTCATATCATTGCCCAGAGGATCACTGGTTGCCCTCTACCCTCTTTGGAAGAGCTTTAGAGCTCCTGCTGCCTTAAGAAAGTTCAAAACATTCTCAAAGATCCATCTCATCCTGGGAACCCTTTTTCTGAACTATTACCATCTGGCAGACGGTACAGGATAATAAAAACAAGGACAAATAGGCTGAAAAACAGCTTCTACCCCAGGGCAGGAGCTCTGTTGAATTCTGCTGTATAGTGCAGTGTTGGTATGGTGTCAGGGTTTTCGCTTCAATGTGTGGAGGGTGAAGGGTGTGCGTTTGTGTTTATTTTCATGGTCATGATGTGCACTGAAGATGGTGTTTGGTTTCATTGTACAAGGTGCAATGACAATAAAGTAAACGAAACTAAAATCTCCAGGGTTGGAGCACCCACAATGTCTGAAGGCAGGCAGTCCCCCTGGTTAATTGTCCTCCGTTAGGAAGTTTCTCCTTAATTCCAGGTTGCTTCTCTCCTTGATTAGTTTCTATTCATTCTATTCTTGTTCTGCCTTCAGAGGCTTTGGAGAATAGATTGACCCCCTCTCCTTTGTGGCAACTACTCAAATATTGGAATACCATTATCATGTCACCCCTATTTCTTCTTTTCTAGTCTAGACTATCTTCTCAATTCCTGCAATGATGATAGCATATAATTATCAATTAATCTTATTCCTAGGTGTAGTGCAAGGAAAACAATCACATTCACAACACAATGAAAACCAGCAAGACAGTAAGACAGTCTTAATAATCCATCAGAAACATCATTAACCCCAGATAAATATGATGATGGGGAGTTTTGACAATAAACACTAAATATCTGGGTATTCTTTTCCCATCATAAATCAGTGATGCTATTCTACTGCTCCAGTCTGGTTCTGGTATACCAGTAGCGCTGATGAGCAGTGGACACTGAACTGGTTCTCTCTGCCGGACTGCTGTTGGGTCCGCCTGCCTGGGCTCCCATACTGATCTTTATTCCCTGCTTTTGAAGCGCAGCTGCTTTGCCTGGCACAGCCAATTGCCATGCGTCAGCTGCTGAAGCTCCAGGGAGAGTGCAGGAGGTGAGTAGGAAAACCTCTGTTCCTGTGCAAAGTGCGTGCGTGTGTACAAAGCGCACTCACCAAGCCATTCCCCCTGAACCAGCGGTAAACCACTTTGAAACCCCCCACTGTCATAAATAGTATATATTTACTTTGCAAAATGTATAAATACATTGAATATTCTTGCACAAAATATGGTAACCACTATTACCATACCATATTATATGGTAACCAACAATCAAGAATGGAAACCTCCTAGAATCCATATGGGTCAATAAAAAAGGAAAAAGGAATGACATTGCTGTAGATGTATACTACCAAGCGGAAGAAACAGATGGACTCTTTGCTAATCAATTAATATGTAGAAAACATACCACAGTAGTAATGGGTGACTTTAACTATCCTGATATCAACTAGAAGACAAACTCTGTAGCAAGTGGGAGATCGAACGGATTCCTGACCAACTTAGCTGTCAACTTTGTCATCCGAAAGGCAGAGGAGGGAACTGGAGGAAAAACTATACAGGACCTAATTCTTACTAAAGCCCCTGTCACACTGCACCAATGGATGGAAAGAGGATGTAAAACGGAGAAAAACACTTGCCATCCGTTGGTTAACGCAATGTTTCCGTTCTGTACTCACTGCCTCCATTTTGCTTCCTCTCTATCCGTCCAGCATCCGTCTACTGACATTTCATCCGCTCAGGTTTTGAGCTGCTCAAAACTTTTGAGCGGAAAATGTATCCAATGCATCCGTTCTGCATCCGCTAGGCATATGGGGGACATCTGTTCTGCATCCGTTACGCATCTGCTATATCCACTAGGCATCCGCTGCGCATCCGCGCAACTCAAATCCGTTCCAGCGGTAAACGGATGCAGGGAGGAAGCGGAACAGACGTGCAGCGTTAGAAGCACGGACGGAGAAAGGATGAAAGCGGATGCACCTAAGCATCCGCGTCATCCGCTACGCATCCTCTCTGCATCCGCTTCCATCCGCCAGGCTTCCGTTCCGCATCCGCTTTCCATCCGCTCTGCGTCCTCCCCCCGTCCATTCCTTTCCGTGTTATCCGCTCTGCTTATGCAAATTTTTGCCCCTTTTGAGAGCGGATAACAACGGATGGAACATTTTTCTCGTCCGCTGTGTCCTTTTTACAAACGTTTTGCATCCATTGGGCAGTGTGACAGGGCCTTAATAGAGAAGAAGTGGAAGAGGGAGTGGAAGCTGCTGGAACCTCGGGGGAGCGAAACCACGTCATATTGGAATTGGAATTCAATATACTGCAAACACAAGCAATAGAAAAGATTCCAGCCAGTGTCTTAAAACTTTTAAAGACCTGATTTTAACAAACTCTCATTAAGCGAATCTGGCTCACCCACCGTTGACTTTGTCAGAAGGTCGCAAAAGGGGATCATGGGACCCTGGAACAAAGTGACTGTCATAAATACATCCCAAGTGCCCGAATTTTGATCACGTGACCATGGGGATGCTGCAAAGGTCATGAATGTGAAGAGCAGCCACAAGGCTAAACCATGTAAAGGACGATTGCAGGATTTGGGCACGACTAGTCTAAAGAAAAGAAGAATTGGGGGTGACATGATAGCAGCATTCCAGTAGTTGAGGGGCTGCCACAAAGAAGAGGGGGACAAATTGTTCTCCAAAGCACAAAAGAACAGGAGAAGCAAAGGATGGAAACTGATCAAGGAGAGAAGGAACCTGGAAGTGAGGAGAATTTTCCTGACAGTGAGGACAATAAACCAGTGAATGGTTTATTCACTGAAGGGAATAAATTCCCTCCAGAAATTGTTGCTGCTCCATCACTGCAGGTTTTAAGAAGAGACTAGACAGTCACTTATCTGAAATGTTGTGGGTTCTCCTGCTTGAGCAGTGGGTTGGGCTGGAAGACCTCCAAGGTCCCTTCCAGTTCGATGATGATTGAAAAAAATCTTTTTCAAAAAACGGGCAACGAATTTATAGAAAGAGGGGGAAAATTATACTATAAAATGAAAATATCTCCTTTCCTGAGTACCATGGATGAAGAGCAGCAGCAACACCATAATTTATGGAGCCCAGGCGGCTCAGTGGTTAGAATACAGCATTGCAGGCTATTTCTACCGAATGCCAGCAGTTTTATCCTGACTGACTCCAGGTTGATTCAGGCTTCCGAGGTGGGTAAAATGAGGACCCAGATTGTTGGGGGCAAGAGGCTGACTCTGGGAACCAAGGAGAGAGGGCTGTAAACACACTGTGAAGCGGTATATAATTGCTGTCGCCATTTTGTGTTTTCCTGCCTTTTATCAGAAACAAGATGTTGAGCCACACTGATAAGTCACTTTTGTTCTACTTGGCTTTGTTTCATTTGAGATGGAGTGCCAAAGTGCCATCATTCCATGTGAGTGGTCATGTTTGTTTCGGCTAAAATTCAACAATATTTGAGGAGAGGATTCCTTAGTTTCTTCTGGATTTCAAATAAATAAATAAAATAATTAACTGGGAAGAGAAAGAAATTAGGTTGGCCAGCTATTCTGCTTTGGGAATCTGGAAAGTTAAAGCAAAACCCTGCAGGATCTGAGCGACTCAACACAGCCAGTAAGCCTACTGCAAGGCATCAGAAAGCTGTTATTTTTGCTGTTATGGTGAAGGTGATGCAATGTTTACTCTCCAAGGATGGGGTGGGAATCTCACCATATAGCAGCACAAGAACATAGAGAGGGACTAGAGAATTCTCTTAGCAGGCAGGATTCTGACTGCCACCTCAAAACCCAAACTCCACCTGCACAGGGAAACCATGGCTGTGTTAGGGACCGATTGTTCCACCTTCAGGAGCACGTGCCTATCAAAAACACGGTCTTCAGTTGGAACCAAAGAGCCAAGTAAACCTCCTGAATCTTGCTTTGCACCTAAAGTGACAATTGTAACTTTGTTTGTAGAGCTTCAAAATGATCTGTAGCGAGGGGGGGGGGGGTGTCAAACTGGATTGCTTTGAGGGTTGGATCAACATCGTAGTTCTCCTCTGCGAGCTGGGGGGGGAGGAAAGGGGGGCAGACGGGATGGACGCCTCCTGCAGCACTTTGCTGGCCAATAACGGGCTGCATTGGGGCTTCCAAGGCCACCGTATAGCCCGTTGTTGGCCAGCAGAGTGCTGCAGGAGGCCAGGGAAGCTGAAAACGGGCAGCCTGGGGGCCACCCGTGGCGTGTTTTGGCCAGCAGAGGTACCATGGGCTGATCCTTTGATATTTCCAGGATATTTCCCCGTGAGCCGGATTTAAGAATGCTACGGGCCGGATCCAGCCCTGGGCCTTGAGCTTGACACCCCTGATCCAGTGGTGGTATTCTTCTGGTTCAGCCTGGTTCTGCCGAGCCGGTAGTGACAATGAGTAGTGGAGATCGAACCGGTTCTCTCCGATGCTCTGTGTTGGGCCCACCTGGGCTCCCATACTAACCTTTATGTCCTGCTTTTGAAGCATGGCTGCTCTGCATGGCACAGCAATTGCTGCGCACAGCTGCTGAAGTGACAGGGAGAGTGCAGGATTGCAGGAGGCGAGTCAAAATGCCTCTGCGCCTGCGCAAAGTGCACATTTGGTGCATGCGTGCAAAGCATGCCCACCAAGCCACACCCATCGAACTGGTGGTAAAAAGATTTGAAACACACCACTGCCCTGATTTATAGAATGCCCTGATTATAAATTTAACCATGGTGCAGAAGTTAAATTTTAAATGTCTTGACAGAGACATTAAAGAAAAAAGAGAAAGCCATACACACACATGGGAAATATCACTCACCGGTAAGTTTAATTTAATGGCATCAACTGGCTGATAGAAGGGCCATGCAAACTGGTGCTTCCACAGGGTCTTCACCACCACATTTTGCATGTACTGCAGTTGGTTGGTCTTCCTCCCAGGCTTGGTAGGGTTGGTGACCTCTGGAGGAGGAGGATTGACTGGCCCCTGGGGGGCCTGGATGGCTGATGTAAGGGCAGACATAGTTCCCCACCTCTTAGCTTCACTGAGGGCAGTAGCAGCAGAAGCAAAAGGGAGGAGGAGGAGGAAGAGGAGGAGGGCCGCCTTTTATGCTCCCCGCATGGGATGGGCATCCCATTTCCAGGGACCAGCTATGCAGCCTAGAAAGGATAAGGAGAAAAAGCATGTCAGTTTCTTCAGTGGGAAAAACAGATGGCAAAATGTTTTGTGGACAAAGCATCCAACCTCTTTTTCCAGATTCCATGATTACTTGGCACCCCAGATCTCAAGGAATCCATTTGAAGAGTTTCAGCCTCCTATCTGCATCCCCATCGCTCACCCCAGAGCAGAGGAAAAGGCAACCAACTCTGGGAGGACCACAAGCCATCCCGATTTATGACTCAGATGAACAGCCTTACATAAAAGAAAAACCACATGCAGGACAGAACATTCCAAAAGATATTGAGAGAGTCCATCCGTGATATGCTTATTAAATCCAGTTATCAACCACGGGTTCAGAGATGCCATCTTCACAATTACAAACATCAGGGAAATGGGGGGGGGGGGTTCCATCACATTCCTCTTTCTAAGGCCAGAGCTAGTTCTTCCCATCAAGCAGAGGGAAAAGTTGCACATACTCTGAAGTCTCAAACCCAACTTACCAACGGCTATGCCTAAATAACAAGATCTGGCCCAAAGGACAGTGGCCTTTATGGTTTAACAAGGGTTGGATTCCCACAACATACTGAAGCATTTTGGGTTGTCCACATCTAGTGCGTTACACAAAACCTCAAGTGAAATTTGAACTGGAGTCCTGCCAATGCCTGCCTTTTGAAGAAAGAGTGGATAATCCTACAAACATCAATGAAGATAAAGGAACGTCTGCAAGAAACCATCAAGCTCAGAGCACCAAGGACCTCCGTAAGTACAAATGATTTTTCTTCTTTTGGAAACTGAAGTCCGTCAACATTTGCCTTTGCCAAGTGCAAAAAGGATCCCATATTTTGGGGTCAGAATCTTTACTCCAAATAAGTCTTTACTAGTAGTTTCTTTATGGAAGCAAAGATCTATAACTGATTTTGCTCAGCTCTTTGTCCCTGGTGCACGCAACTGGGTGCAAAGACAGTGGCTCAAACCATACATGTAGCAAGCCGTACTATGACTTGGTCTTCATTTAACATGCGTAAGGAAACTAAGCAACAATAGTTTGCTCAAGATAGCTAAACATTATTTTTTTATATTAGGGTACGACAATGTGAACTAAAGTATTAACAAAGCGGGTATTAATTTAAAACTACTAACCATGAGGGTCTGGGGGCATTTTCATTCTGACAATAAAATAAAGCAACACACAAAGAGCAAAAACCAATTTTTATACCATTTGTCATTTCAAGCGAATAAAGATTTGATCTTTTCAAGGATTCACATAGTAAATCAAGGTATGATTTGTTTAAATATGGGAGATGTCCTAAAAAAGGCAACAGACAAATTCCAGGAGTGACTGTCTTTTTTTCCCAGTGAAAACTGCAAACTCCACCAAAAGCCTCCAGTGACTGTGTGTTTAATAGTCACAGAGCTCTCCACATGAAGAGATGAGTCACTTAAAAGTAAAGTTTTTCCTGAGGGTGGAGTAAAAATAAAAACTTCTAAACAATAAACCAAGAGTTTCCTCAAACAATCCCTGTGGCCAGAAGAGAGTGCTAAGAGAAGAGATGGCCCAGGCCTTCTTCAATAGACCTTCTCATCTTTAGGAAGCTCCACCACTTTGGATCTTCCTAGATGGAGACAAAATTGGGGACAGTTTGCAAAACCTCTCCCCTCATAGGTGCCACAGATTCCATCTTTTTCTAATATTCTGAAGCAGTTTTTCATCACCAGAACAACAGCTTATACTTGGCTACCAATCCCCAAAACTTTGGACTAGATTAAAACAATAGTTCCCACAGCCTAGAATTTGCAAAGTTACTTCTGGCTATAAATGATGGGAAATTATCCAGTAAGTTCTCCCAGCTGCACATAATTCATCAGCCGACTCTCTGGTTCTGTTTCGGCTACAACTACCTGTGTGTTAACAACCAAAAAGTATGATGTCTTTTCTGTTCTTTCCCTCCTGAAGAGATGCAAGATAATGGGGGGGGGGGGGGGGGGAGGAAGGGCTCTGGAAAGCTCGTTCCAGCAGCCTCCCTGTAAAATGTTATATACAAGCTCAGTAATGACATGAGTAATGCAGAAATCATGGAGCCACTTCCTACCTTTGCCAAGGCGCCTCCTGGGCACCACCCCCTTTCATTATCCAGGTCTCTGCTTCAAAGCAGAGCAAGATGCTGGCTTCTTCCTTCAGTCATCAAGTGGAGTCCAGATGCTTAGGCTGCTCTTGGATCTAAGCTGAAGCCTTAATCTTCTGACTCTCATCAAGTGCAACAAGCCCATGCTTTGAAACGGTGTATGAGAACTCAGGAGCTCCCAAGAAGCTCATCAAACGGGCCTCAAGGAAAGCTTTTGCTCCTCAACCAGGCAGCGCTCTCTCTGCACGGTGGATGTCAATTGCCCTGCCAGAGCTGGAGAGTACCAGGAGAAGCAGCCCCAAAACGGAGCCCAGGAGCCAGAGAGGAGCAGGGACACCCCTGGTGCTGGAGAAGACCTTGCTGTGCCCTCCAACCTGCCAGATCCCCCTGCCAAGAAGTGGCATTTAGGGCAGATCACGAAAGAGGCTCTGAAAGGCAGCAAACAGCAGTGGGTCACTGCAAACCTTTCTTGAGTCCTGGCAATTGTGTTACTTGTGGATTAGCTTTTCATCCTGCTTTTATTTTTTAACTCAAGGCAGCATCTGCAGCTTTAATTTAAAGCCTCCTGTTTTCTCAGTCCTGGGAGGTAGGCTAGGGAGAGGGGGAGAGGGAGCACCTGCCCCAAAGTCACCCATCCAGCTTCCATCCCTAAGGGAGGATGGCAATTTGCATTCTTCTGGTTTCTTTTAACTGCTACACCAAATTGGCTCTCACCAAGTACTTTGCCAAGAAAAAAAAAGTGGGGGGAACTTCCGAGTCCCACAAAGAAAAAGTGGACTTTTTCCAAGAACGTTTTCAGGCATCCAGTTTTTATATTTGTCAGAAACAATAAGCCTGAATGACAGAAAAATTGCTGCAATTCTACTGACCGTTTTTACTGCTGCAAATAAATCAAGTAAGAGATAAAACATAGAGGTCAAGCAGCCTCCAAATAATGAGGGTGTCTAGCAGGCACAAAGCACCATTTTACTTCAGCTCCTCAATGAAACTTTCAGAGGCCGCTGCATTCCAGAAGCCTCTCGGTTATAAGGCAGCCATTAAATCCCATGGGCAGCACTACTGTGCCCACCTCTGTCCCCCCTGCTCCCCTCAAACGGCTGTCCTCCATCCAGAGGCTCCTTCTACCTTGGGAGTCAGTCAACCCGACCACTTCCGTCTGCTACTCTTTGGCATGCTGCCCTCCTGGCAATTAGGGTTTTCATCATCTCTGCTGACCCTGGTGACTAGGAATTGTAGGCCAAAACGGCCGTAGGGAATCGGGTGATTTACCCCAAGTTCCTTCCACAACTTGTTGCTGGGGAAAGCAGGTAATGACAAAGTCTGTGATTCTAGAAAGCCATTCAGCCGGCTGAGCTGTTTTTGGAAACAGACGAAGTGGTGGCTTTTCTGCACACTGGGTGGAACTTTTTGCACACTTCCATGGAATAAGCTTAGACATTCTCATGAAGAAGGTGCTCGTAAGCACATGAACCAGCTTAGCTGCTTTCCTGTGATTCAGGCAGAGCGGGCTGTTCAAATACCAAAACTCCAGCATAGTAACAGAGACCTCCAGAGACGCAAAGCCTCCACTGCACCTCCAGCTTATTTATAGGAGGGAAACATTAAATTCAATACCCTGCAATGGAACCCCAACTCAGACAAACAAACTGACAATAAACAACAAAGAACCAAAGAACCACCAAGACCATTCCCACCCACACCGACAGGGCAAGCCATGGGTATATAAAATGAGAGCAAAGCCCACTCCCTACACCGGGCATGCCCAACCTGCAGCCCTGCAAAGCTAATAATGCAGCCCCACAAGATCGTAAACTTTTAACATTTATACGTGTGTACAAATTAACTATATTATATACAGTTGGACAAACAGACAAACATTATTGTTGGACAAACAGGCAGAAGACTGGCAGAACGCATCCATGAACTCCAATTGGCAGTCAGAAGACATGAAGAAAATTCTTTAATTTCACAACATAGAGACAGATTTAAGCACAGTTTCAAATGGGAAAATGTGGCCATCCTAGACCAGGGCAACTCCAAATATGCCAGTGAATTTATAAAGCCCCCCCCCCACAATAAATAAGCCATCAATTGACACATAGACATAAACAACATTTACAGACTATGCAAAAGAGAGGATCAATCAGCCCAAAAAAAGGAACAAAAAGACCCAACCACCTCTCCATCAGGAATCAGCACTCAAATCAGCAAAGATTAACTCCAAGATTAACATCGGACCAACCATCAAGTAAACAAGACCCCAATCAAGAAACTGCCAAGGAGCCATCAGTAAACAGCCCAACCAAAGAATCTCTAAGACTATCCCCATCCACACTGACAGGGAAACATACCAGAATATAAACTGACAGCAAACAGCACTCCTTACTAGTACTGATGATGTTAGGTCATGAAAGGTCTGAAAGAAAACAACCCAGCTTACAAAGCACCAAGGACTCCATGGAACCTCAACTGTTAGGCAACATTGTTTGTATTACACAGAAAAGCCCACAAAGAAGAGATGGCTGAAGTCGGATTGACTGCATCGCTGCATGCAAAGCTATTTCGGCTGTTTTCTATGAACCAGCTACTGAACTGCAGTTGGTAAAGCTCAGATAGCTTGATGTGCAAACGTTTACCAATCATGGCTCATTGCATGACCCATGCTTAAGAAAACAATGTGCTAGCCAGTGTATGGACCGAGTCACAGAACGCCTCAAAGGTTATAGCTGAAGCCTGCATACTCTGAAAGGAGGCTATTCTAATCAGACTCAGTGCTGAATAAATCAACTGGGGGGGGGGGGCACACAACTTAAGTTCCAAACTAGGCTAACAAAGCATACATTCTGCTTCCAAAGTCCACCCACAAGTTATGAGAGGCCCTCTCTTTCACCTATTTTCCCCAGGCAGGGCTGGAAAGAGGAAGCACAAGCATCTCTCCTAACTTCTTCAACAATGTCTGTGCTGGCTGGGCTTAGCAGTTTAGTGTCATCTGGGCAGGAATAGGAAATGCTACTTGACAACCAAAGCATGTGCGATCACAGGGCCATTGTAATCTTATAGGCAAATGGGTTTATTCCTAAGTACGCACTTAAGTATTGATATATGCCTCCAGCCAGTGAGTTATTGGATTTCTGCTCTCTGAGAACTCCAATCAATTAGTACTGCAATCCAAAGAGTATCCTCCAAGTGTTTTTAATAAGTATTAGAAAGTAGGACTTTCCAGAGAGTTACAGGTTAGAAACCAAACTTCAGACCCAGAGCTGAGCAACGTGACTTGAAGCATTTTACCTCTCCTAGAGCAACCTAAAAGCCTCAAGTCCCCTCCTGAGAACTGGGTTAGTTCGTTCTGGTACCTGTGTTCTTTAAGGAGGCTAAAAGTGGACAAAACTTCAATACTGCATTGGCTGTGTGTGTCCGCTTTTCTGCCTTGGGCCAAAGTCCATCAGCACCAAGAAAAACCCAGAGAAACACTGGCTCAAACCACACTCTGTGTTCAGCCATAGAGTAGCCCACTAAATAAGCCAGGGTTGACAATCATTCCTCCAAAACATGGCATTTCTGATGAAATTTGCATCCTGCCCATCTGCTAATAGAACACACTCAAGCTAGCTTGCAACAGTTGAACAAAATACAAAATATGAAGTCCATCCACCCATAAAATCGAAACCAATTAAAGAGTTCAAAGCCTGATGAAAGAAATGCATGTTCACCGTTTCCCTAAAGCAGGGGTCCCCATACTTGGCAACTTTAAGACTTGTGGACTTCAACTTCAGCTATGCTGGCTGGAGAATTCTGGGAGTTGAAGTCCACAAGTCTTAAAGTTGCCAAGTTTGGGGACCCCTGCCCTAAAGGATGGGGCAGGGGAGACCTCCTAATGGGACTGGTGGCCTCTTCTGCCTGACTCAAGAGACAAGCTTCCCAGGGGTCTGTGATCTGGGCAATCGGACCCCAGCCTGGTTTCAGAGCTGGATTTAGGGTCTTGCCCCCAATCAATTATGGCATATTTAGCAATCTTTGGCTTGGCAAAACTTTTACTCAGGTCTCCGTCTGGGCAAAATCCATTCACCATTGGAATTTATAGGCAGCTGCCTTTTCCACCCAGGCTTCCCAGTCCAGCTTGAGCGCTGGGCCACCAGCAGCCCGGGGGGGGGGCACCCCCAACCTGCCAATCCTCCTCAGGTTTTGACAGGTGTCACTTAACTTTCTCTGCCAGCTCTTCCAGGCTGCCAAGGCCAGTCTTGTTTGATCAGGGCAAAGAAGGGGCTGCGCTACCTTGGCTGCTCTGAGCTTCCTAGGACGACAAGCAAGCGAGCCGGACAAGCAGCCGAACCACCCAGCGATGAATGACCGCCTGTCTCGCCCAGCCCGGTGGGGAATGGCGGCGGCTCCATCCCGGCACCCGCCTGGCAGAGGTCAGCCGGGCCGGGGGCGCACCGACTCCGCAGCCCAAGCAGCCGGAGAGCGCTGCCCTCTCGGGGGGCTTTTTCTCGCCCCCCCCCGCCCCCCCCAAGGCCGGCGCCCGCTCTTCCCCCTCTGCTGCAGAGAAGAGCCGGCAGCTGCCCTCCATCCGGGGCAGGCCGCGGGGAGAGCCCGCCCCAACTTCGGGGGAAGCGCCGCAGCGGAGACGGCGAGGAGGGGCGCACCTCCCCTGCTCCAAAGAAGGTCGCTCGGCGGGGACCCGGGAAGAGGCCCCTCCCGGTGCACTCGGAAACCCCCGCTTGCCGGCTCCGGGGGAGGGGGCGGAGGGGGGAAGATCCGCCAGAGGGGAGCCCCCGGAGGCGCCCCTTCGCCGGGCCCACCGAATGGCGCCGGCCTTTGTGTGGTCGCCGGCGGCGGCGAAGATGGCGCGGAGGGGGAGTCGCCGCCCCCCCTCCGCCTCCCGCCTTTGTTGCCGTCGCGCCCCTCCCCCCGCGCGGCGGTTGGGCCCCCCGCAGCGCCCCTCCCCTCCCGGCCTGGGCCCGCGCCCGCTTACTTGGGCCCGCCGCCCCAGCCGCCGCTGCCCCCGCCTGGCCAGGCCGGCGGGGCGGGCAGGCAGGCAGGCAGGCAGGCTGGCTGGCTGGCTGGCTGGCTGGCGCTGCGTACCAAGCCGCTCCTGCCGCCGCCGCTCCGGTCCGCTGCCGCCCGCCGAGGCCAGTCGGGCTGATGCGCGGACGGGGCGCAGCGCAGCGCTCATGCGCCGCCCGCGGGGGCCGCCGGGAAATGTAGTTCGCTGGCGCGGCCTTTGGCGGCGCTCCGCCCGTCGGGGACTACAAGCCCCAGCCCTGCCCGCGCCGCCTTTCTTTCGCCCGCGCCGCCAACAAAGCGCTTGGCGGAGAAGGAGGTGGCCCGGTCGGGTAGGCCTCAGTCCCGAGAGGCTCCGTCGGGGCGGCGGGCCCCGGAGTCTGCCACGGCTGGAAGGCCGGCTTTCGTTAGTGCCCTGTAAGCCTCTGAGGTGCAGGCCGCGAAAGGCCCGGCGGACCCCCCCCCCCCCCCCGGGCGGCCTGAGCGCCTCTCCTCGGGCCCGTCTTTGTCACGGACGGGGCGGCCGCTCTCGCCCGGAGTCTCAGGGAAGGCCTTTGCACGACTCCCTGGGTCGGGGGCCCTTCAGATCAGAGTTCTCCAACCTCGGCCGCTTTAAGCTTTGTTGGCTGGGGAATTCTGGGAGTTGAAGTCCTCCAGGCTTAAAGTGGCCAAAGTTGGAGACCCCGCATCAAAGACGATTCCCCAGCTTGACTACTGCAACATGCTCCATGTGAGGCTGCCCATGGGGACCACCCAGAACCACTGATACGGCATCTCCAACAGCCACGGATGGGCACGCCTCAGTATATCCTTGCAGTGTGTCTGCCTTGTGAGGTTGGTTTGTGGTTGGTTTGCAAGCGAGATACAGTGTGTGCCTAACAAAAGCTACCTTGCCACAGTGCATGGTTCCTTGAGGGATCACCTGCTCCCACGGCATCTGCTCAGCCCATTTGTTTCCGCAAGGCTGGCACACTCCATGTTCCCGCAGACCTCACAAGCAAACCTTCTCTGCAGCAGCACCTGCTCTGTGGTTTCCCCCCAGAGATCTCAATGTGCCCAGCTCTGGCATTGTTTAGAGCTGTGAAAACCTGGCTCCAAGGCCATAAATTTGGGTAGTCCTCCTAAAATGACTTTTCCTGTGACCATCCAAAGTTACTGGTACTCAGTGGTACCTAGGATGGGTCCTCAAAAAGTTCTGGCTGTCCCAGCAGCCCTGAATGCCACATGACTGCAATCTGAGCACCTGGCAGCTGGGTTAGATAAACAACCGTTGGCAGCATCTCAGTCAGGTGATAGCCATTTGCCGTCTTTCCTGCCAGTTTCCCACAAGCAATGGGAAAGCTGGCAGGGCAGGTGGCAACTCATTCTGGCAAGTTACTCCCCCTCTCCCCCACATGCCTATTGCTCTCATGCCATGCTGGCCACCCACATGCCCTCCCCTTAGGGCAGCAGCCACTTTACCTGCCAACCTGCTTGTGAAATACCTGAGACTCACAATCCTTGCTTAACATTGGTAACCAAGTGTCAGGCTTGGAAAGTGGTATCACACTTTATGAACAGACCACTTAAGGACAAATTCCTCGGAATCACTGTTAACCAAGGATTCCTTCAATGCTGTAAAATCCTTTTTATAAGGTTACAATAATAACCTTGCAAGTCTGAAAGGATTGTTCTCCACACCCCGCATTTCAGTGAAGTAGGGAGGGTCTCTTCTGATACCCCCTGCCTTCAAAGTCAGATTTCATTCATCAGATCCTTCTCTAGGCTGTGGCTCATCTTCCAGTCTCCCATAGTTACTTTCACATCCCTGACTTAATTATACTGGCTAGGTTTTATTTTTTACTGTAATAGTAATTTATTTGCTATGAACTGACCTGAGTTATTGAGTGGCTTGCAATTTTAATACATTATCATTATGGTATACATGGTATATATTATTGCTGTTTAACCGGGTCTACCCAACACTGATTTATTTCCACAATTGCAATTTCTTCTTGGGAACAGTCATTGTAAAGTAATAAAATCAAAAGATTGTTCACTCATTCAATATAGGATTATTCATAAGAGGAGAAAACGATTGGCTACATGTGGAATTACATTAAGTATGATCTTGAGGTTGACAAGATGTTTAAGATGGAATAGTTTTAAGTCTGATAAATCAGGGAAGCCCCACCGCACCCAGCTGAACCAAGCACAGGATGAGATAGAGTTGGCCCCTATTAGCCTGATGTGGGTCCTGCCCTAGACACCCACAATTGCAGAATGCTACACCGATAATCCTCGACTTAGGGCTGTAATGCAATCTCCCTACTACAATCATAAGTTGTGGTCATTAAGTGAATTGCCTGCCTGGTTGCCTCACTCAATGACCACTGCCCTAGCACTCCCAGATGCTAAGCAAAATCAGTTTTGCAGCTCCCTGTACAGAGCCAGCACTTTGGGCCAGAGAAAGGAAGCTCAGAACCCTAGGATCCATTCCCTTTCTCCTGCCCCCCCCTTCCCCGGGGCCGAACTGCCTAGGTGGTGGTGGTGGTGGCATACTGCATTCAACTGTGGCAGAATCACCCCTGCCCTTCCTGGGCCGGAAAGTCTTTTTTAACTTTCTGGGCCAGGGAGGGAGAGGAACAAGCACACTGGGCAGGAGAAAGGAAGTGGCTTTTGACCTTCGCAGACAGTCCCTTCATTCAACAACCACTCGTACATTCAAATGGCTGCTGAGCATTCGTAAGCCAAGGAGTACCTGGGCTTCAAGATGCCCTTGAAGACCAAATGAATGAGAAACTTCCTCCAGCCAAGAATGTGGCAGCCATGGGCACTTCTGCTTTGTGAACTCCGCCAGTGGTCCGTTTTCTTCTGGGTGTGTGTCAAACTGTGAAGCCTTAATTCACACAGTGCCTGGTTACTTGAGAGACCACCTGCCCTCCTGATTTGCCAGAGTTTGCAGACTCCCTTGGATTAAGCAACTTCATCTCTAGGGTCCCACTAAGCATGGCTCGGGTCCACTGCAGCGCTTGGAAGGAGGATCCCCCCGCTGCCACAGATCCAGGCAGCAGGAGCTCTCGTGGGCCACTTTTCCGCACTGTTGGACGGATTCTCCTGTTGCTCTATTGCAGGGGTCCCCAAACTTGGCCACTTTATGACTTGTGGACTTGAACTCCCAGAATTCTTCAGCAAGCATCGTTTGGAGTTTGGAGAAACGACGTTTCAGTCCGTCAGCTGCGCATGCGGAGTCGGCCTGGAGTCAGGCGACCCCTGCGGAATCCACAAAAGGATTCTGGTGCGTGAACAAACACGCGCGCGCGTTTCTCTCCCTCTCCCTCTCTGTGGTCCAGTCTGCACTTCTGTGAACCAGCATCTTCAGAACGCTGCCGGTCTCTGCCCGCGATCCTCCGGGCTACTTTGGCGCGATTCAGTTTCAGCGGGAACTGATCTCCTGCCGTGCGTGGGGGCAAGGAAGCCTTTGCCCTCGCCGGGAGCAAAGAAGCCCTGAAACCGAAAGAAACTGGGCAGCGGCTAGCATCCCTCGCTCCTTTGGAAGTTCCCGCCGAACCCGGCTACGCGCCTGCGCCTCTTGACCCTGTAGGCCCGCCGTAGCCGCGAGGGGCGCTTCCGCCCGGCGTTGCCCCGGCACGCCTTGCCGTGAGCCTCCTTCCGCGCCTGCGCGAACCAGACCAGCCCGGCGCCCAGCGCGGCGTCTCGCCTGTCCGCCCGCAGTGCGCCTGCGCGAGGGCTCTCTCGCGCGGCTTCCCCTCCCTCTTCCCTCCCTCCCTCCCTCCCGCCGGGCGGCCCGCAGGGAGGCGGCGGCGGCGGCGGAGCCCGAGCGACCCGCCGCAAAGAAGGAGGAGGTGGCGCGGTGAGTCCAGCCGGCAGCTGCGCCGACGGGCGGGCGTGGTGGGCCGGCCGCAGCCTCCGGGGCCTCCATCCCTCCCACGCGGCGGCGCTGGGCGGGCGGTCCGTTTGGGGCCTCCGCCCGCCGGAGGTTCTTCGGGAGGCTTTTTCCCTCGCGCCGCTGCTGCTCCCAAGGAGGTCTCCTTACGCCCCCCCGCCACGGGGGCTTCCCTGCTGCGGTGACCATGGAGGGGAAGGCCGCCCCCCACTCGCCCTGGCCTGAAGACCCCCCCCCCTTCTGGTGGCTGCGAGAGGGTCCCCCCTCCTCTTTGGGGGAAGCTGTGAGGGAGCCCCGTTCCCCCTTTGGCACTTGAAGAGGGTGGACTTCGACCGCCATAATCCCTCAACTATCTGTCTGGGGAATTGTGGGAATCGGAGTCCCCCCTCCCCTTTTTCAAGTGCCATGTTGGGGTGGGGGGCACACAGCTGTTGGAAGGCGGCTGCCCTGCTTCCCTTGGGGCCCCTCCTGAGTAAACCCAGGGAAAAGCCACGTCCCATTCCTATTATTGCCGGGGAGGGATTATTTGTGCCCGGCCACTTTAAGCCTGGCAGATTTTGCTGGCTGGGGAATTCTGGGAGTTGAAGTCCGCTAGGCTTAAAGTGGCTGTGGTTGGAGATCCCTGGCCTAAAGCCTGGCCCTTGCCATGAATTGTCTTGTCGGATGGGACTTGCCTTCCAGGGCTGCTGATGGGCTTTGTCAGGCCCTGGTGTGCTGGCCAGAAGCTCAGCTGTCTTTTGGCGGCTTCACAATGTCCTGGGATGCATCCTCCCTCTCAACCTACTTTGCTGCTCTCAGGTGCCTGTAAGTAAAATGCCCTTTTTCTCTCCCCAGAGAGAGGTGAACCTTTCCTTTGAGACAGCCTCATCCTGGCTTGGCCTTCCCTCCGTCATGGCTACGGAAGAGAAGAAACCTGATGCGGAGTCCGCCAAACCACAGTCGGCTCCTTCCTCCTCAACCAATCAGAGCAAGGTGAGTGGAAAGCTGATTGGAAGTCCAAGGGGAATTCCTCAGAGAGGCCGAGGAGCATGAAAAACCTGCATTTTGCTAAGAAGGATGGTTCGGAATACCTCTCTTCCTACTTGTAGAATTTAGTGGCTCACACCTAAGCATAAACAATATTTAGGAATAGAATAATAGGTTTGAAGGGACCTTGGAGGTCTTCTTATCCAACCCTCTGTTCAGGCAGGAAACTATACCATTTTAGACAGATGGTTATCCAACTTCTTAAAACTTCCAGTGTTGGAACATTTACGACTTCTGGAGGCAAGTTGTTCCACTGGTTAATTGTTCTCCCTGTCAGGAAATTCCTCCTTAGTTCCAGGTTGCTTCTCTCCTTGACTGGTTTCCATCTGTGGCTTCTTGTCCTACTCTCAGGGGCTTTGGAGAATAGTTCGACTTCCTCTACTTTGGGGCAGCCCCTGAGATACTGGAAGACTGCTATCATGTCACCCCTAATCCTTCTTTTCTGACATTTGTGACAGGAGAAGCAGGTTATTCTGCCATCTGTTCCAGTACATGATAGGTTTAACAACAACTTTGCAATCGTTGAATATGCGTATTTATATTCTAGTAACTTTTTGCTAGAACTTTGATTTGAGCAATATCAAGTAACTATATTAACATAAATCCAAGATACAAATAAAGAAAAATATGGGAAATATGAAAAAGGTTCTACTACAATGTAAAGAGATGGAGACAGCATCAGAAAATATGCCATATATTAAAAATACACCTTCATTTCTATCTTAACTACTGATCAAACTTTTGAGATACAGGTAGTTCTCAAGTTATGAGAAGGAGGGTTAGGGTTAGGTTAGCAAATGGTACTTTAAAAATATGTTTGTTACAGGGTCCCTGCTAGCTTCACACAAGCAAAAGTCGATAAGGAAACTGGCAGAAAGTCAAAATCGCAACTTAACAATTGTAGCTGGGACTGCTGGAAGTGCCAATGCTGAGTGACATACTCACATGATGTCCCATTTTATGACGTGTCACTTAATGACTGCAGTTCTGGTCCCAATTGCTATTGTAAGCCAAGGACTACCTGTATCTGCCATCATTAGAACAAAGCACAACTTAAATAAAACAACGTATATGTCAACAACAGAATAGAACAGTATTTACAAATGAACATTTTCCAGCAATACAGCCTACAATTCTTTTATTCGTAATTCTTTGATTCTCTGTGTTAAGTCTGTGCTCCAGAACTGAGCCCTGAGCCCTACCTGTAACATTCTCAAGTGCGCCTGACTCTGCTGCAGTATTTTTCTTAAAAAGTTTTTGGAAAGATGCAAACTAAATCTGAATAGCTTATAAATTCATCTTCATCAGAATAGTAAAAATGTTAAAGAGTATTAGATACTCCCACACAGTATTCGATTTGTGACAGTTAACAGCTTTGCCGGGTGATCAGAACATGCCATTGCAAAGGAACTTAATTCCTTAGGATCAGGCTCCGTTCCCGTTAGTCCAGCTCTGCTTTCCAGCTGCTTTGCTGCGGGGGTACAAATGTCACTGCCTCCCTGCCAGGCAAGCCATTGGCATTTGCAGATACATGGCTTCTGAATGGAGAATTCTCTTCTGAAAATGAATTTATAGACACTTTTTAGGAGCAGATTTCAAAAGTGACTGGGTACCTGCATTTGCACTATTTTGTTTTTTGCACTACTTGCACTCTTTTGCACTATTTGCACTACTCTGTTAATTTGGTCAGTCCTAATAAAAGGATCCTGAAAGTCAATTTGTCCTAGCAGTGGAGGGAGTTACAAAGAGAGTAGGCTTGGTGGGATCCTGGCAAGTGGTGGCCAAAGAGCTACATGTCACCCCCCCACCCACTCCCGGCTTGGCCATTTGTAAAAAGGACAAGTTGTTTCTTGCCTAACATGATTTTCTTTTGCCAGCCTTCACCTGTGAAACCGAACTATGCCCTGAAGTTCACATTGGCAGGACACACCAAAGCTGTCTCCTCCGTAAAATTCAGTCCCAATGGGGAGTGGCTGGCTAGTTCTTGTAAGTATCCTTCTATTTCCTTTTCTTTCTAAAGTATATAATTCCAGTTAAAGGAACTAAAATTAAAATGGTAATTTTAAAGTGGAAGCCAAATGTCTGGTGTTTTTTTTTAGACATTTATGGATATTTGTGTCACAGGGTGAAGGCTTCCTTCTGACCAAGTTGTTATTCAGAAGCCTACCAGTGTCCTTGGAGATAGGTTTGGAAGTGCAGGTTTTTTGACTGGAGTGGCTCCAGAGAAGGCAGTTTGCCTGGTTTCCTGGCATGTCCTCCGTCAGACTTTAACCACTGCAGTTGAAGCAACTGGTAACATTGTTTTCCCCTCCAAGGCCTCCAGTGGTGGCATCTCTCCTCTCTGGGAGGCTTCCCATTTGTTCTCTTCTTGAGTATCAGGTTCGGATATCTGAATGGTTTAAAAAAAAATCAAAAAAATGTCATATTTTAAAATGCAGGAGTTTTACACTCTTACTTCTTATTGCTATTTCAATTGTGCATTTGTTATCTGTGCTTTCTTTTGAGTTATACATGACATTTTAACCGAAGAAAAATAGTTCTTGATACAGTAGGAGATCACATCATTTCAGAACATCTGTAAAGCTGGCAGAATTCGGATTTCTTAAGGCTGTTTATATGCTCAGTGTTGTATCAAGGAAGGATATTTTTATGATTGGTGTAAATATTTCATAACTTTACACAACATACTCTGGTTCTCCATGATCTGGATTGGACAGAGGCGAGTGGAAGCCCCTGAACTTTGGAATTCTTTATCACAGTTTACTGTGAATGGATTTGTCAGCTGGACATTGGAAAAATGAAAGTGAAATGTCCGTGTTCACAATACTTGATAGCTGGCCCTGCTGACCTTTGCAATGCTCAGCCTCTCTCATCATCCCAGTGGAAAAGAAGCTGCTGCTGTTGCCCTGCCTTCCCGAACTCTCATTGTGTTAGATACAGATTAACAGAGTGGGAAGGATCCTTGTAGCTCATCTAGTCTAACCCTCCGCTCAAGCAGGAGACCCTGCACCATTTCTGACAGATGGCAACCCAGTCTCTTCTTCAAAGCTGCAGTGATGAAGCTCTTCCAACTTCTGAAGGCAACTTCCCTTCCATTGGTTGATTGTTCTCACTGTCAGGAAATTCCTCCTTATTTCCAGGTTGAATCTCTCCTTGGTCAGTTTCCATCCATTGTTCCTTGTCTGGCCTTCAGGTGCTTTAGAAAATAGCTTGACCCCTTCCTCCTCTCTGGGACAGCCCCTCAAGTATTGGAAGACGGTTATCATGTCTCCCTGATAAATTGTGTGCCAGTTGCTAAGGGTCCATATTTCAATCATGTGACATCAGGGACACTCTGAGGGCCACTACCTGTCATACCTTTTTCAGTACCATAATAATTTGAAATGATAATAACATTAAATGAAGTCTCCTTGCTTTCGCAGGAAACAAAATTATGGGTGGCAAATTGACTTTTATACTCAAATCATTTTCACTTTTTTTTCCCCAGCGGCTGATAAACTGATTAAAATTTGGGGTGCTTATGATGGCAAGTTTGAAAAAACAATGTCTGGACATAAACTGGTAAGTATGATATGTGGGATGGGAGTTTGATGCTCCTTGCAAATTTAACTGAGATGGTCCCAAGATATAGGATTCCCTTTCTTCAGCTCCCAAGGAGGCACTGTAATAAGCCATGAGAAGGAAGTCACATTCTGGCTTAATTGTTCAGGCCTATCACTAAGGTGGCCTCTCAGTCATAACATTAGACAGATCACACTTTGGGGACAAAAAGCATAAAGGGAAGAGAGATTTCTAGATTAAACAATGTTTGACCACAAACATAGAGAGACAGATTTTGAAAGCACTCCCTAAATCACTACTGAGGAGTAGTTGGACATATCAGGAGTTGTATCAAATGAAGCATTTGCTGGAAGACTGTCCTATCACCCTTCTATGGAAAGATACACCTGGGCACCTGTCCTGTCTGGAGCGAAGGCTTTTCCAAGTCAAGCTAATTCTTTGTGATATCCATGTAGGCTTTGCTGCTCTCTGCAATTTTGTCTTAAACTTCCAAATGTCACTTACAGCCCTGAGGTTGTAAGTGCATTTCCTGATCACCCAAGGCAGTTGGTAGTGCCAGCTGCTGGGGAGGGATGACATTTCCCAAGATGCCAGCCCAAACTTTGGGTGAAGAAGAAATACTTCCAGAGGCACTTTTTCTGTTTTGCAGGGAATCTCTGATGTTGCCTGGTCATCTGATTCTAACCTTCTTGTCTCTGCCTCCGATGACAAAACTCTCAAAATTTGGGACGTCAGCTCGGTAAGAAGCTACTGATTGTGTGATTTCAATGCCTAAGAACTTTGCCTTTGGAGAGACACGCCTGATCCAAAAAGTCCTTTTTTTTCCAAATCAGGCTTAATTACAGTGCTTCATTTTCTCTTCTCTGTCTTAATGTACAACCTGAAGGGAGTTTCTTGTGGTGGTTCCAGGATCAGTTAACTAAGAGAATGGTTGATTTCACAGGTACAACCTTACTTTATGTGTATATGAAAACATGGAAGGGGAATTGTTAGTTTCCCCTGCTCTCTTTTCCAGGAGGAAGTCGGGGAGGGTGGGCAGGCAGAAGCTGCTCCCTCTTGGTTTGCTTCTGGCCTAGATTGGTTAGTATGAAAAATGATGCTTCAGGAGAGTAAAAAGAGAGTTGCGAGCCAGTATACAACATCGATACCTGGGGAAATCCTAAAAACAATCAAATAGCAAATTTATGAGACTTAGAAATCAGTAATGAAGCAGCATGGTTTGTTAAAAACAGATCATGCTCAACAAACCTACATTCTTCTTTGACAAAGTATCTAAATTAGCGAACCAGAGAAATGTTGCGAACATAGTATATTTTGATTTCAGTGAAGCATTTGACAAAGGAGACCACAACCTATTGGCAAGATCGAAAAATGTGGGGTAGAAAACCTGGCTCTCAGATGAATTCATAACTGGCTGACTAACCACATTCAGTGCGTAGTCTGTGTGAAGGGAAGTAAGCAATGGGTTACCTCCAGGTTCCGTCTTGTGCCCAGTGTTCTTCAACATTTAGATGAAGGGATAGAAGGGGAGAGCATCAGATTTGCAGGCAATAGCAAGTTGAGCGGAATTGCTGACACTTTGGAAGACAAACTCAAGATTCAGAACGATTTTGACAGAATTAAGTATTGGGCCATATTCAAAAGATTCAGTTCTTCAGAGGCAAGAAAAATAAGGTCCTGCACTTAGGAAAAACCAGGTGCACAGGTACACAATAGGAGGTACCTGGCTCAATAATAGTAACTGTGACAGGGATGTAGTAGGCCACCGCTTAAGTATGAATTAGCATGCAGCAGCTGCCAAAAGTGCCAGTGCAGTCCTAGATTGTATCACCAGAGGGAGAGCATCACAGTCATAGGAAATGATAATCCCGCTTTATACTGCATGGATCCAATTCTGGTCACCACAATACAAAAATGTTGTTGGGACCCTAGAAAGACTGGAGAGAAGAGCAACAAAGAGGATTAGGGGTATGGAGGCTAAACCATACGATGAATGGGGAAGGGAACTAGGTATGTCTAGCCTGTTGAGAAGGATTAGGGTGACGTAATGGGTGCCTTTCAATATTTGAGGGGCTGTCACAGAAGAGGCGGTTGATTTATTCTGCAGAGCACCTGAGGACAGAACAAGAAGCAATAAGCTAGATGCCCAACCTGGAACTAAGGAGAAACACCCTGACAGTGAGAATAATTGATCAATGGAACAGCTTGTCTTCTGGCATTGTGGGTGCTCCGTTGCTGGAGACTTTTAAGAACCATTTGTCTGCTGGAGCGACCAGAAGAGAGAAAATCAGGAATGAGAATGAATTGGCATAGAACCAATCTTAAATTACATACAAAAATGGCAAATAAAGTGGTTTACTCACCTGGAGAGGATGTCTTGGGATTCCATACCATACAGGGAATATAAAAAAGAGAAGGTCAAAAGACACGAGGCAGACCCCAAAACGTATTTTGTTTTGAAATCACTCTGGATTAGCAGAGGCAACATGAATGATTAAAATCAGGGGAACACCTCGTCTTCAGGAGCTGTGGGTACTGCCTTGCTGGAAGCCTTTAAGAGGAGACTGGGCAGCCATTTGTCCGGAATGGCATAAGGGCTCCTGCTCTGGCAGGGGTTTCAACTAGAAGACCTCTGAAGTCCTTCCCAACCCTATTCTGTTATTTGTTCTGTATTTTGGCAAAAACAAAACCCACAGAGCATTTTTACTGTGTGAAAAGGACAGAGCTGGTGCAGATATGTAATTGTCAAGGCTGATCTTTGACCACTTCCCCATCTGAAAATTTTGAATGAGATTCTGTTCATTATACCAGGCAGGGTTCTGATTAGTGGCACTAATGCAGGGGTCTTCAAACTTGGCAAGTTTAAGACTTGTGGACTTCAACTCCCAGAATTCCTCCTCCAGTCATATTAGCTCAGGAATTCTGGGAGTTGAAGTCCACAAGTCTTAAACTTGCCAAGTTTGAAGACCCTTGCACTAATGCTTATGCTGTGGACAAACAACCAAGATTGATGTAGCTGAAGATAAAGGGACAGACTGACGATGCTGGAGTGGTATTCGGGAGGTCTTGCTTGCTTGCCCAGCCAGCCTGTAGTTCTGGTTCTGCCTGGTTAGAAGAGCCTTGTGTGGCTTGTCCAACAGGGCAGCCTCCTTCCAGGGGCCCTGTGGTGTGAGTGCACCAAGCGAAATGGAATGGAAGAGAATTCTTTATTGGCCAAGTGATTGGACACATAAGGTGCATAAGCTCTCATTGTACATAAAAGTGATGAAGATACATTATCTAAATCATAAGAGACAACACTTAGTGACAGTCGTGGGTTAATAAATAAGCAATCAACATAAACCGTACTAGGAAACAAAAACAATATAAATCATAAAGATACAAGCAACAAAGTTAGAGTCATAAGTAGAAAATAGGAAAGATGATAATATTAATAGAGTCTTACGAAATAGTTTGACAGTGTTGTGGGAATTAGTTGTTTAGCAGAGTGATGGGGGGGGGGGAATTGCCCTTGTGTCTGGTTCTGGTGTGCAGTGCCCTATAGCGTTGTTTTGAGGGTAGAAGAAATGCCAAATTCTGTGAAGAAAGATTCCCGTCCAGAGCCCAAGTCAAGGTTTATCTGCCAGTTCCAAGTTGCAAAGTAGTCAGGCGGCTAGATGGAGGCTTTCCCCATCTCCCATTTTTCAGGAGTGAAATTTGAGCAGGCCTGGATACATTTCCTCTTCTACCCAGAGCTCTAACAAAAGAGGGGAAATGGTTTCGCCAGCCCCCTTTCAGCATCACTTATCATCAGAATCCATTTTGGTTCTTTCTGCAAAGTGCGGTTAGAGCACGCTATAAAAACCTCTCTCTCTCTCTCTCTCTCTCACTCTAGGGAAAATGCTTAAAAACTCTGAAGGGGCATAGCAACTATGTCTTCTGCTGCAATTTCAACCCTCAGTCAAACCTCATCGTCTCAGGATCGGTAAGCATCTGGCTGGGCAAGACTTGCCCCCTTTTTCAGGCAGAAATCCACGGTGGCTCTCAGGACCTGCAGCCAGATGGGCCTCCTTAGCTTTCCAAAGCTGCAGCTCTGCCTTTGGAGGCCCCAAAGCTTAGCCCTCCCCATCCCATGGCCCTGGAAGGAGGGGTGTGTGTGCTCTGGATTCTTCTTGGTCAAAGAGATCCTGTAGTTTCCAGCCTCAGGTGGGCATTCTGCTGCAGGAGGAGACTCTCCTATGACTTCCAGCATCATCTCTCTTTCTCCATAGGTGATAAAATGTTAATTAAATGTAAACAAATAGAATGGGAGATATCACATGAGTGATTTTTACAGCAAAATAACCTTTTCAAAATACTCCATTACTTTCTATTTTATTCCACTAGACTTTTGATTGGCCCCTTTTTTATTCTCCTGAAAATTATAGGTCAAATATTCATTAGTTACAGCCCTTTTCATTAGTTCCTCTTCCCTTTAGCCATTTCATGGGTATCTTCCTCCACAGGGGGGCATTTGGCATTTCCAATTAGTGCCCCCCCCCCACAAATGTATGCTCCTGGAAGGGAGCCCTAGGGTGATGTGGGGGCAAGAGGAAGGGCTTCACGAGCCCCATCTGTCTCTCTGGCCATGGGGAAAGTCTGTGGGAAATGGAGGCACTCTGGGCGCCCCAAGCCAGAAACAGCTGCTTTTGGGGGTTCCAGAGCAGGAGACTGGAACATTGTGAATATATCTGCTGAACAAAACGCTGCATTGGTGACAGGAAGGGCATCTGGCCACTCAACACTGTGCTGGAAGGAGAGACAGGCTTCCCCTCAGGGCAGGAAATGCTGCCCTGCCAAAGCAGAAGCCCTTCAGGTGTTGGGGGTGGGGTCCCACTCTGACTGTTTTCTCTGTTTCGTTTCCAGTTTGACGAAAGCGTCAGAATCTGGGATGTCAAAACGGGGAAGTGCCTGAAAACGCTACCAGCCCACTCGGACCCTGTTTCTGCCGTAGGTTCTCTTTGGGGGAGGGGGGACACATTTCCTGAGGGTCTTCATCTCTGGGGCAGAAGAGGGGTGGCCCCAGAGCTGGTTCCCTCTATTCCCTCTGCCCCCAAATAGCTGGCTCTCTTCTTGCCTTCAGGTGCATTTTAACCGTGATGGCTCCCTGATCGTGTCCAGCAGCTACGATGGTCTGTGGTGAGTAGGGAGCAAGGAGAGGCCTGCAGGGCTGAGCCGAAGCTGCCTGGGTGGGCACATCAGGCCCTGCAAGCCGTTCTTCCATGAGGACAGGGCATGGCAGGCCTGGCCTGGGAGTGCAGGAGCACATGTCTCTTGAACTAACATGGTGACTCTGCCCTCAATTTCCAGGAGGGGCAGTGGGTGTCCTTGCCACATGGCAGAAGTCTGCTGGAGGCACACAGGCTTGCTTCCCCCCTTTGCCCAGAGAGATTGGACCTTCTCTGGCCTGGTTTGTGGCACCTCCTACTGCAGAGGTGGATCTTTTAATGTGGCCTTTTGAACTTAACTGGACAACCCCGCCCTCAATTCCAACTCTGTTTGGCTGTTTCCCCAGAGACCAGTGCACTGGAGATGATGGGGGGGGGGAGGGTTTATTTGGGGGGTGGAGTCCTTTCGGAAGAGGGCTGTCAGTGGTTCCTCTTTTGTGTTGTCTTGGGGGAGATGGGCAGGGACCTTTCCCAAGGTACAGGGGCCTGAACCGTTTTAGGGGTCTGAGAAATGCTCAGAAGAGGCTCTGGCAGAGGCCTCCCTTGAGGCCTCCCTTGAGTCAGCGAACGATGCGGAGCAGCCGACAGACTCACCCAGGTTCTCTCCTTGGGGCCAGCTTCCATAAAAGCAACGTTGGCCTTCCTGGGAACTGGGTTTCCTGTTCTGGTCTCTCTTGTGGGGCTGGTGTCTGTGGAGAGAAATGAAGAAGGAGGGAAGAGGGGAAACTGCCATGGTTCAATGGCAAATAATGTGTCTGTTGTCCCCCCTTCCCAACCCTGTGCTTGAAACTTATAAAATCAGAATCTCTGCACCACTGAAAATCATAATAGCCATCATGGGCTGCTCTTCTTCCTACTCCTCCTCCTCCTCCATGCCTTTGGCTTAGTGACAGGAGTGGGATGGGTGGTGGTCAGGCCACACTGAAGCCTGGAATGTTTTACTGGCTCCTGGTTTCCTCTGAGAAAAACCCAGAGAGTCTTAGGGGAGCACATGTTCCTGGCCCTCTCCCCTCCCTTCCTCAGCCTCAGCCTGCCTAAGCCCCTCCCTCCTCCAGCCACTGTGCCTCCCTTTGATCTCAGCCCACCCTGATCACCCCAGCCCTTCCCCTTTCTCTGCTTAGCTACCTCTGCCCTCACATGGTTCCTGGTTTCCATTTCAGAATAAGTTTTTATGGAGGGGAATTCTGAAAGCTTACTCTTTTTTAAAAAAGACATTCCAGAACCCTTTGCTCTAAAACAGGGGTCTCCAACCTTGGCAATTTTGCTGGCTGGGGAATTCTGGGAGTGCAAGTCCACCATGCTTAAAGTTGCCAAAGTTGGAGACTCCTGCTCTAAAATGTGCCAGTGCTGAGAAGGTTCGTGAAGCAGCCCCCGATCCAGATGGAAAGGCCTGAGTTTCCTGATAAGCCAAATGAAACACTGCTGCCAGAGTCTGTGCCATTTCTGTTCAGAGTGCCCTGGCTCTTGGGGGGGGGGGGGGGGGTGTCCGTCCATCTTGTCATCTCCCCAACTATTCTGCCTGACTAACGTGATTCTCTTGGCATTGCAGCCGGATCTGGGACACGGCTTCTGGCCAGTGCTTGAAAACATTGATTGGTGAGTTGGCTCCTCTCCAAAAGGAATAATTGGCTCAGGCAAATCCTCCTTTCACCATGTGGTCCTGAAACAGGCCTTTCTTTCATTCTCTCTTTCAGATGACGACAATCCGCCTGTGTCATTTGTGAAATTCTCTCCAAATGGCAAATACATTCTAGCAGCAACTCTGGATAAGTAAGAGCCGAAGAATTCTGACTTTTCAAAGAAAATGGTGGGAGGCAGCGAGGGAGGAGGGAAAAGGCTGTCCAAGGCGATGGGGAGGAAGGTCCCGCTTGGCTTCTAGATTTCCGGACCAGCCTGGCTCTTGATTTCCAAGGCTGGAAAACCCCAGGAGTTGAGTTGCCCCCCACCAAACCTCCAAAAGTTTTTGCCAAACTGTAAAAGTGTCAGAAAGGGAACTATTTTAAATACATGACTGGAGAATAATAATTTTTAAAATGACTTCAGCTTTTTTTGCTTGGCGCTGCCTGGTCCCCCTTGAGGAGCAGCCCCTGGGCCAAACTGCCCTGCAGGCCGCAAGGAGGCCTTGGCCTGCAGTTCTCTCCCCTCGGGCAATTTGGGGAGCCCTCCCGGCTTCGTTTCTCCCTTTATTTTTCCAACAACTTTTATTTTGCTTCCGCTTCCATTTAGGGGTAGCAGCCTAGGACCCTCCAAAGTATGAAGGGGCTAGGTAAAGAATAAACTCCCCCCCCCAAAAAAAAAATATTCAGGTGTGGTTTTAAAACACTTTCAAGAAGGGGAAAAACAGATGGTGTGAACGAACAGGTAGATACAGGCAAGAATATGAGAGAAATATTCCCTTCCGGGCTGGTGGGGAGTGAAGGAAGACGGGCCCCAAGAGAACTTGGGGGAATTGTGGTGGGTCCTTCTGTGGACCTTTCTAACCATAGTGTTTCCTTCCCTCCAGCACTCTCAAGCTTTGGGACTACAGCAAAGGGAAGGTGAGTGCCTGTGTTTAACCCAGAAGATGCTCCCATAAATCCCTGGAAAGCTTACTTAGCCTCAGGCCCTCAGTTCCTCCTGCAGAAGCAAGTTGTGCTCTCTCTCTTCAATGGGAGGAATTTATGAAGCAGTCTCAGACTAACCACACCGATTGCTGACTTCCCACAATAGAAGCTTAGTTCAACAGTCATTTGAAATCAATGCAGCTTGGCAAGTAGCCTCCAGGTTCCAAATATTCCCAGACCACTAAAATTCAGGAGACAGCAGAGTTGAGGGTGCAGACGTTAAATCTGGGGCAGAAGTTTCCCCTTCGTCCAGAGGGAAAGTCTGGGCTTTCAGGTAAGAGGGAGGGCACCCAACGGCAGAGGCCTGGGCTCTCCTGTCGAGGTGTGATAGGCGGCTCTGGCCTTCTCTCTCTTCCAGTGCCTCAAGACCTACACAGGCCACAAGAATGAGAAGTATTGCATCTTTGCCAACTTTTCAGTTACTGGCGGGAAGGTGAGGATCTCTCAGTTCTGAGCTGCACGGGAGGAACCCGTCTCCCTCATCGGTGCAAATGCCACCTGAGTTGAAATTGAACCGGCAGCATTCGAATTCCGGGGCAGGGCTTGGGTGAGGGAACAAGGTCAAGTAAGGCAGCAGCAGCGCCTCTCCCGGGAACAGGATCTAAGGCAGGCGTCCTCAAACTTGGTGACTTTAGGACTTGTGGGCTTCAACTCCCAGAATTCCCCTAGCCTAGCTGGCTGGGAATTCTGGGAGTTGAAGTCCACAAGTCTTAAAAGTGGCCAAGTTTGAGGACTCCTGATCTAAGGGCTGGCGCCAGGTCTGACCTGAGAAGGCTTGCCACATCACGTGGCAGCCATGGAGCGCCTGGGGGGGTGGAGTAGTGGCAGGCTGTCGGCTTTGAGGCAGGGAAGCTGCTGCCTTCCTTACGATGCTCCTCCAAGATGAGACTTACTGAGGTCTTGATATTTTGGGAAACTGGCTCTGAAACTGGCCTCTCCTGAATGCCTTTCTTCCCTTTAGTGGATTGTGTCTGGTTCGGAGGACAACCTGGTTTACATTTGGAACCTCCAAACGAAAGAGATTGTACAGAAGCTGCAAGGGCACACAGGTAGGAGCGTTCGGGCTGCCTAAAAAGTGTCTGGGAAGTTGGTTTCCTCGGGATGGGATGGGGGCTGCACGAGGCCCCCACTTGGGCTATCGGCACCTGGCCTGAAAGAGCTCTGCGGCTTTGGGGGATGGGCCTTTTCGGCTTTATGCCCAGCACAAACTTCAAGAGGCCTGTCTGGGCCTGCTGCCGCAGCCTAGAACTTTGGAGGCCCCACGGTTCCCTCCCACCTGCTTAAGGAATCTACCTTCTGCCCTAGAGGGAGGGATTGCAGGGCCTTAATGGGCTTGGCTCCTATGGCTGGGATTCTCCCTGCCGTAAAGTTGCAAACAACCCAGGGGGGTCTCCTTGGCTCTTGGGCTGGGTGGGAATATTGGGGGTGTCCCTCGTAGTTGTGCTTGCCCCCCCTCCCATCCTGGATCCAGGACTGTTGGCACAGAATCTGAGTATAGCGTCCCTCCTAATAAAGAAAGAGGTGGTGCTATGGGCTTTTGTTGAGCAGGAGCATGAGAACACAATGCCCCTTGCCCTCAAAAGTAACACCCTTGTGGGGACAGTCCACTTGCAACTGCGAATCTTGGCCAGACCCGCTCCTTGATGGCTGTGCAGCACCCCCCCCCCCTTCCTGGCCAGGGGGAGGGAAAGTTGCTCCCACTGGCAAAGCTGCTGCATGGTGCCCACCTGTCATGGGTCTTTGCCCCCGGGGCCTCTGGCCATGGCAGGGAAGCTAATGCCAGCCAAGGAAGGACCCAGCCCTTCAGGGTTAAGGGTGGAGGTGGGCGGTGCCCTTCCTCAAGGCTCCTTGGGTTGGCAGCCCTGAGTGGGCTTCCCCTCCTGCGGAGTCAGGCAGGTGCCGGCTGGTAACGGTGGGCATCTTGGTCCCTCTTTTCCCAACAGATGTTGTGATCTCCACAGCTTGCCACCCGACCGAAAACATCATTGCCTCTGCAGCCCTAGAGAATGACAAGACGATTAAACTGTGGAAGAGTGACTGTTAAGTGCTTTTGGCACCGGCATCACGTGGAGACTGTTGGGGGGGCTGTCCATAGAATTGGAGGGTATTTCGTGTTTGTGTTTTTTAAAAAAGGAAAGGAGAAGAAAAACTACCCACATTTCACAGCCGCATTAACAGGAAATCCAGAGCAAGGTTAAGAGGGGCAGCCTTGGCTGATGGGAGAAGCAGTGCGCCTGGCCCTTGTGTGGCTTTCTCAGAGAAGGTGGGTCCCCCTGTTTGGAGTGGGGGGTTGTTTGGTTCCCCCCCATCTAGAAAGAGTCTTTCAAGTCCTTAATTAAGGCCCAGCCCTTCAGCGGAAGAGCCCAGGGGTTATCGATAGGCCTCCTGAGGGAATCTTTTCATGGCGACCAAATCCATGTGCCCCGTTGTGGTCCCTTCCCTGCCCAGTTTTCCAGAGTCTTCCTTCCTGCTGTGCGCTCTGATGGATGCTATTGCGGTGAAAATCTTTCAAGACTTTTTTTTTTCCCCTTGTCCCGCCCCCCCCCCTGAAAAAAACCAGCTCTTTTTTCCCCCCCCCCCCTTTTTTTTTTTTTTTTTTACTTTTTAAAACCATTCTGGCAGATTTCACAAATACGTGTACAGTTACCTAAGTGTAAAAAAATTTTTTATCTGGAAAATTTCTCTGTATGAACTTGTATTGCTAATAGTATGTATCTTTTCTGGCGTCGACGCTTCTTCCTCCTTTTCCTCTCTCGATGGTTCCCTTGGTGCCCTGCGCATCCCAGACAGTGACCGTTAAGGCAGAATAAAAAGTGGGATTTAATGTGGTTGACGGCAGGATTGGCTGCCTGGCGTGAGTGTTTTCAGGTGTTATCCAAGCAGCTTTGCCTGGGACACCAGTCACCTGGTTCAGGCTAACAAGGCTGGAGACAAAACCATGTGAAGAACCGTTGCAGGATTTGGGTCTGGCTAGTCTAGAGAAAAGAAGGACTAGGGGAGACATGATAGCAGCATTGCAGTATTTGAGGGGCTGCCACAAAGAAGATGGGGGTCTATTCTCCAAAACCCCTGAAGGCAGGACAAGAAACAATGGATGGAAACTCACCAAGGAGAGAAGCAACCTGGAATCAAGGAGGAATTTCCTAACTGAGGACAATTAACCTGGGGAAGGGCTTCCCTCCAGAAATCCTGGCTGCTCCATCACTGGAGGCTTTTAAGAAGAGACTGGACAGCCACTTGTTTGAGATGGCATAGGGCAGGGGTGTCAAAATCAAGGCCGCTGAGCTCGATCTGGCCCGCAGGCTGCTTAAATCTGGCCTGGAACTATCAAAAGGACTGGTCCACGGTGCCTCTTGGCACTAAAGCTGGCTACATGCAGTCCCCCAGTCCACACCTCATTTTCACCCTCCATGGCTTCCTGCAGCACTCTGCCAGCTGAAAAAGGGCCCGAAAATGCAGCCTGTTTTTGGCCTGCAGAGTGCTGCAGGAGGCCATGTGGGGGAGGCCTCAGTGCCCCACGAGGAGGGCATCCATCCTACCCTCCCCACCTGCCAGTGGCAGCCCGCAGAGAACTAAAATGCTGGTCTGGCCCTTGAAGAAATCCAGTTTGACACCCCGGTATCAGGTTTCCTGCTTAAGCAGCAAGCTGGACTAGAAGACCTCCAAGAGCCCTTCCAGCTCTGTTCTAAGGTGTCCGTGGAACCTGCCCAAGGAAGGCTCAGGGCCCCAGCCAGCCAGGGGTTAATCTCTGCTCTCCCCCCTCACCAAAGCCCTCCTTTGGCCAGTAAGATGAGGCTGTGAGGGGGTGACAATCCAAAGCAGCTGCTGAGTTGGAGCACCAGTGGTCTTTCCCCCCCCTCCCAATTTGGGCTGCCCTCCTCGGGTCCAGGAGGAGACAGGGTAGCCCCAGTGCTGAGGCAGCGGCTTTCTTCCCCACCCCACCCCATTTCCTCCTGGGAAAAGCAGCCATGCTTGGGGCCTTTAAACACGGAAGATGAGGTCAAGCTGCCCCTCCCCTTGCAGATGGCGGAAGGGTCTGCAGGAGAAAAGGACGGAGGAGCCCAGCCAGGAAGGCGAAGGAATCGGCAGGATGCAGAGCCACCCACCTGCGGCTCCCTGCCCATCCCGGCCAGAACAACTGGCCGCTTTTGTGGGTCTTTTGAAAGTGATCCCGGAACTGATTCTCTGATTAAAGAAATGGGAATACAGAGGAAAAAGTGGACAGGAACCCCCAAGTCGCCTTCAGCTGCCAGGGAGTCACAGATGCCCCTACAAGGGGTTGGCAGTGGTGGTTTCTGGTCCCCGCGGCCCTGGGAATCTTTGGGGAGTCTCCCATCCAGGCCCTGCCCAGCTTTCCAGAGAGCAGCTATTTCAGAAAGGCAACCAAGCTCTTAAATGCAAATCTGAGCAGCCGGTATTGGCTCAGCGACAACCGTCGGAGGAGAGAGCTTGTTGCCCGCGGCAGGGCTGCCTGCGTGGGAAGGAAAGGAAAAGGAAGCAAGGCCACGCCCAAAAAAACTGGTTAGATGCCACGACGTAAGTGGCAGCGCCTTAACCATATGCGTGTTGCAAAGGCCACAAGGGCCTCTTCCATCCTTATCAAGGGGAGTGCTAACCTTCTCTCCTTTCATACAACACGTGTAAGCAGGCTACTCCACAGCTATTTAAACCTCTGAGTAAGGTAGGTTTCCAGGACACGGTAAGAAAAATGGGACATGGGCAAGGAGGTTCGGGCGTTTTAGATATTTCATAATGTTATGTGATCAATCTAGACCATACCTTCGGTGTAACATAGCTAGTAAATCGAAGGCAATAGGATTCTGTTCCCGTCAGTGGCTATTTTCCCATGCAGCCCGCGATAATATATGCACGAGTTTATCCAATCGGGAGGCAAAGCGCGTCTTCGCTCGCCCTCTTTGGCAAGATGTTGATTGACTCGGGGACGAAACCTCGCGATAAGAGGAATCACGGCCGACAGACGACCTCGGACCCGCAGCGTCGGTTTCACCTGCCCTTTTCCAAGATGGTGGCCGAGGGGAAATTAGGGCGCCAGGAACCCCGAGTTCGGGTCCCCACCGCGCTACTTCCTCCCCCCCCCGCCGCCTCGGTCACAAGAGCTGCTTCGACCCCCGTTCCGGGCTGCTTCGGAAAGACTTGGGGTCCAGGCAAGGGAGGCCTACATCCAATCCAACGTGGCCCCTGAAGGTGGTCTGGGGTCGCTGACTGCCTCGGGGAGGATGCCAGGCGGGCGGGGGAAAGGCGACCCCGGGGGGGGGTCCCGTCTACCGAATAGGGGCAGCAGCTCTCGGACTGGCACCGCCCCACTGGAGGGGCCCGGCTGCACCTCGCCAAGGGGGGTCCTGCTTAGCGACCCCGACCACCCTTCCAGCTCTTTCGGGTGGGCTTCGCCCCCCCCCCCCCGCCCCCCCCACCCACTTTGCCCCAAATGGCTCCTTCCTGCCCCCGCCCCTCCCCCCCTGCTCTGCCGCCCCCCGTGCCCCCCCCCAATTCGCTTCTCCTCCCCCCCTCCCGCCAAGGAGGGCAGGGAATCCGAGAGCCGGACGGGCCCCTAAGGGTCCATCTGGCCCACCCTCCCTCTGCGCAGGGCAGAGGATTCTGGGCGGCTTCCCGCTGGGACCCGCGCTATTCCCCGCTCCAGCAGCACCCGAGCCTTGCCAAAGGACGCCCCTTCACCTGCCCGCATTTGGGCGGGGGGTCCTCCCGCATGGCTCCTGCCCGGCAAGGCAACGCAAGGCGGGGGAGGGGGGGAGGCGGCAGCCGGGTTCTGCATTTCAGTCCCGGGCCGAGTCTCGGCGGTCTCGTCCAGCCTTGCTTCGAGGCGATCTTCGGGCGCCCGGAGGACAACCCCGGCCAGGGTGGGAGCAAGGCACTCCAGAAAATGCAGCCCGAGATCGGCTTTGCCTTTTTAGCCGCTCCGCACCCGACTCTTGGCTCCCATCCACTCCGGAGCCTCCACCCGGGCACAGGTAGCCCCGAAGAAGTCAAGGCTGGAGCCACGACGGGGCTCCGATCGTTTCCGACCCAGAAGAAACCGAGCCCTCCGCCGCCTCTCCCAGCGGGGGCCTGCGGCTGCCGCGGCTCTCCTTCCTCTTCCTCTTCCTCCTCTTCCTCCTGGGCTCCGCTTGCTTCAGCCCCAGGCCGGTCCCGAGGTCTCCTGGCCCCCCACTGAAGGGGCCCCCGTTGGCCCCGCGGCTCTTCGCATGCCCTCCGTTGAGGAACGTAGAGAGCATTTAGACTGACATACCACTTCACAGTGCTTCCTAGCCTCTCTAAGTGGTGTCAACAATCTGGGTCCTCATTTTACTGTTCTGAGAAAAACGGTCGTGGGAGTCAACCTGGAGCTGGTCAGGATCGAACTTCTTCTGGCTCTGCCTGCAACGCTGCCTTCTAACAAGGGAGGGAAGAGGAAAGGAGGCAATCGCACCGAGACAGGCACCGCTCCACGGTGATTGCCAGCCCCCTGGAAGCGGTTTCCAGAGTCAGCCTCTTGTTCCCAACAATCCGGGTCCTCCGATTGTTGACAATATGTTGGTCCTAATCTGGGTTTAGCTCAAAAAGTGGCGGGTGAGAAAGGAAGCCAACGTGTAACCCTTGTTTCATTCCGGTAATAAATTATTTTCCGAGATTGCTGAGCTTTTTCAAAAAAAAAAAAGCCTCATATATTTGAACGAATTATCTGGCCTTCTGCTCGCCCCTCCCTTCCCTCTTTGCATGTCACCTTTTCAGGCTTAAAACTCGCCGCCTTTCTGCCCGGCATTCAACGCAATAGGGGGTTTTTTTTGGGGGGGGGGGGGGAGGGGGGAGGATTCTCCTGTTCGTGAAAGGCGAGCCGGGAGCGGCATAGAGAAAAGCAGCCTCCTCCGTGCTCATCCAACTCGGGGATTTCGAATTCAGCCTTGATGAAAGAGGGTTTTTTTGCACCAGCTGCTGCACAGCTGGATCAGCCGAGGATGATCCGCGGGAAGGAGGAAGGGGCCGGGAAACGCCGCCTCTCTCTCCCCCACACAGGCGGGCTCCGCTCCGGACGCAGGGAGGTCCCCCGGGGCGACCGAGAGAAGCGGGAGGCTGCCAATTCCCCGCCCGGCTTCCCCGCGTGGGCTTTCGAGCCTCGTCCCCGGGGGCAGCGACGGAGCAGCGCCTCGCGGGAGAATCCGGCCCGGCCGCTCTTGGCGTGGTTTCGGCCCGGCGCCGGACGGCCCATGGCTGAGCTCGGCTTCGCTGCCGGCGGGACCCTCCGCCTCCTGGCCGGATCCTTCCTCTTTCTTGGCTGCCAGTAAGTACTGGGGGGGGGGGGGGGGGGGGGGGTGTCGCCCCCCGCACGCGGGGGCCCCCCGGGGCCGGGGCGCCCCCCCCCCCCCGGGGGGGTCCCCTCTTTTTGTGGGGGGGGGGGGGGGGGGGGGGGGGGGGGGGGAGGCGGGTCGGTCCCGTCCCTCAAGTCGGTGCCCCGCTGCCCGGCCGCTCCTCGCCACCCTCGGAGGCATCCCGGGAGAACCACCTGATCTGGAATTGCAGAAGCCGGGACTCCCTCTCCGGGCGCAGCGGCCCTTTCCCGGGGCTCCCGCCTCCCGCGCCAGAGTCTTCCTCCCTCAACAAGCTGAGTCTTCTTGGGGGGGGGGTCACTTTTTCCCCCGTGGCCCCTTCCCCCGCCCCCCCCCCCCCCCGCGCCAGAGTCTCCCTCCCCCAACAAGCTGAGTCTTCTGGGGGGGGGGTCACTTTTTCCCCCGTGGCCCCTTCCCACCCCCCTCCCCCTCCAGCCGCGACTCTGCAGCTTCCCGCGGCTGCACTAAAACCCCGGGGCGGTGGTCCCAAGCCCGGGGGAGCTCGGCTGACCCGGGGGAAGCCAGCAGCGCCCCGAGATCAGCAGGTCGAGCCTTGTTCGTCCAGGTCATCCGGAGCTGCCGCCGCGGGGAAGGTGTGTCCAGGACGGGATTCCTTTTTTTGCGCTCCCCCCCACCCCCCCCAGGCTCCCGGTTTCTCTGCCCGAAAAGACCAGCCCTGCACAAGCCCCCAGCTGACGTCGGCCTCTCCCCCTGGGGCTGCAGGACTGGCGGCTCCCCCCACGGACCCCGAAGACTCCACGGGCTGCACCCGGTGCCGAAGAGCAGTTGGCCGCGGTCCTTAAGGGGGGGACGGGGGCTCTTCTGGCCCTTTCAAACTCTGGAAAACAGGTTTCAGCTCCTCCTCCATCTGCCTGGCAGCCAGAAATTCATGCCGCCTTTGCTCAATCGGACTGAGACCACGGTGAGGTTCTCTTGCAGAATAAGGATCCATCCACCAGCAGCATTGAGGGGCCTGAAGGCTCAAATATAGGATGGACGGTTGCGGGAACCGAACTAAGAGAGAATAAACTAGAACTGAGGAGAAACTCTGACAGGGAGAACAATCAACCTGTGGAACCAAGTGCCTACAGAAATTGTGGGTGCTCCAACACTGGAGGTTTTCAATAAGAGATTGGACACCCACTGGTCAAGGATGCAGTGAACAACCCCCTGACCAAGACCTACAAGAACAGCAGTCACCAACCAGTGGGCCGCAGGCCACTGGTGGGCCTTGAGAAAATTTTGGTGGGCTGCAGAGAAATCCCCAGAGCACCCTCCCAGAGCAATTAATCCAGGCTGTGCAGAAACACAAGGCTGTGCCACCCACATGGCCCGTGGGAACCCTCCCCTCCCACTCACTCCTTACCCCGCAAACTTGCCTGCTAAAATTGCTATTTTCCCTTTTTTCGACCATCATCTGTTCTGCTGGGAGATTTAGATTAGCTAGGAAGCAGGAAATGGTTGGATTTCTTGCTTTCTAGCTAGTCTTTAGATCTTCGGCTCTGCTTCCCTTAGGAAGGACTGAATGTTTGCTTGCAAGCAAATTCAGTGCAGACTCACCGCAAGCAAATTTGAGAGACTCAGCTTACCAATGGCAGATAGATAGATCACTGAATGATTCTGTGAGCAACTCAATCTGCCTGCTTTGCCTGATTTTGGGTAAAAATTGCTTTTTTTAGAAAAAGAATATCAATATTTACATGCATGGTGTGTTGTGAGTTAATTTTGTGAGTTTGCTTGCAAGCAAAATTTATGTGACAGACTGAGCTAGCCAATGGCAGATAGATAGATCTCTGAATGAATCTGTGATTCTCTGAGCAACTCAGTCTGCCTGCCTGCTTTGCCTGTTTGTGGGTAAAAGTTGCTCTTTTTTATATATAAAAAATTCAATATTTATATATATTTAATATTTACATACAAGTCATGTGCAGCCAGTCACATGACCACCAAGCCACACCCACAAATTAGGCCACACCCACAGAACTGGTTAGTGCTCCCTGGGATTTAAAATTATGAGCTTGGTGGTCCCTGAGGTTCAGAAGGTTGGTGACCCCTTTACTAGAAGACCTCCCAGGTCCCTCCCAGGCCCTATGATTCTATGAATCCTGATGGCGTACATCAGGTTACTGAGCAGGTGGGCTTGCCCTAAATGCTGCTATAATTTTTCTTCCCATGTAACTCCCTTTAAATAATAGTTTATATGAATAGTTTACTATCATTTGCCATTTATAAGGTATACTGTCTCATATATTTACACACAATCATTTATTCAATAGCTTTCTTTTTTATACACTATTACTATATAGTTGTACTGTAGTTTATCTGCAGTATTGCAATCTAATATCCAGGTTTTTTGAAATGTACTGATTGTGAGGTTTTTAAAGAAAACAATGAAATTGTTTTTTTCTTAAAATAACAGTTCAACTAAAAGCCATATTTCTCATGGGGATCGGTTCTGGGCTGCACATGCCAGGGAAGATGTGGGGAATGAACAATGAAATCAGGTCATTTTCAGAGCACGGAATCTGACAGGGTTCTTCCAGTGCCACATTTAACCACCTGGACAATGCAAAAGATTGGGCAGCCATTAGGGATCAGGTCTCTTGGGTTGGGCAGGAATTGGACCAGATACAAGGGTCTCCAACCTTGGCAACTTTAAGTCCGGTGGACTTCAAACTTTGCTGGCTGGGGAATTCTGGGAGTAAAAGTCCTCCAGGCTTAAAGTTGCCAAGGTTGGAGCCTCTTGGACTAGAAGACCTCCAGCCTTAGGATTCTAAAAGCTCCCATCCTAGAACAGCTACAACAGAAGGAAGGACCACCGTTCTTGCAGGAGTGAATTCCCCCTCCTCGCTTGGCTACGGAAGGGGTCCTTCCCTGCCCCTCACACCCCACTGTATTCCCGCTTTCAGCCTCTGGGCTCCAGTGCTACAGCTGCAATGTGATCGTGGGCAGCCAGTCAGTCAACACCGGTTGCTCCAGTCCAGAAGTGGTCACCTGCCCCCATTCCCACCAGGGGTTCAAGCACCCGTTCTGCATCAAGATGGAAAGTGGTGAGTTAGCAACCTTCCCCTTTGCTCCTTCCACAGCTCTGGGCAAGCGGATGGGAGAGATGGGAAGGGGGTGGCTCAACAGAGGGTCTGTTTTGGGCGTAAAGGCCACAGATACCTAGCAAGATGCATGTCCTCCCTGACTCTCTTGGTCAAAAGGGAGCAAAGGTCCCTCCGGGTGGAGCCCAATTCTGCTGGGGATGCTCCTGGAAGATGCCTCCCAGGATGAAGGCATGAAGGTAACTCGCTATGACCTTCTCAGGAGATCCTCCTCCCTCTCTAGCCTGGTGGCCCCCTGTCCCTCACTCATCAGCACAACTGGCAGACTGTGATGACCTGGGACGTGGTACAAAAATAACAAAGTCACCAAAGTAGATTAATTCCCTTTAATGCCTCCAACTTGGGCCCCAATGTCCAGTTATCTTCGGCTGGAGATCAAACTTGTCCAAAAACAGACTACGAAGGGAAGAAATGCAGTCCGAATCCAAAGTACAGATAAAGTAGAAATAAAAACAACGCAAACCAGCTGAAGTAATTAGCATGACAGGCCAGGATGATAAATTGCAGACTTCAAAAAGATAACACAGTACCCACAGGTGGGAGGACACCAAAACAAAACAAACAAGCCTTGACAAAGATAATGCATGCCTTGCTTCCAGCAGCTTTGCCATTCACAGTTTGCCCTTTTACACAGTCTTCCCAGCTGCAGCCCATGAAGGGGATCAGGGCCCTTTCCTCCCCTGTAAACCACATTGCTCCCTTCTCTGTTCTTCCCTGCGTGCCCTAGGATGAAGAGGGTGGGCCTGGGTCTTTCTCAGAATGCCCAGCTGGCCTGTGCCCTTCCCCAGTTTTCACCAGAGCCACATTCCCACTCCCTGTCAGCTGTTCCACCTCTCCCTTGGAATCAGATTCCAACTGGGGTATGACAGAGGCCAGGGTGGCAGGAGCAGAGGTGGGAGACAGCAGGCCAGGTCTGGGAATGGCAAGAGCTGCAGTTCAACTTCACCCTTGATACAGAGATAATTCCCTGCCAAGCCCTCAAGATGGGAAAAGGGTAGGCTGTCCTGGGAACACTAGATAAAGTTACTAAGAGATATTTCAAACACAAAGGGTCCCCAAACACCAACCAAGATATTCCAAACTTCCATAAAGCTTGAGTGCAAAAATTTCTTTGCTTCCTGGAAAGAACTCCGGTTTCTCAGCTGGCTTTTATCTGTTAAGGGAAGGGCCATTATCTTGCAGCCTTACTCCTGAGTCACCTGTTTTGCTGCAGCTGCTCTTTCCTTCGAGCAGCCCTGTGCACACATGCACTGGGCACAGCCTCCTCACTGCTGCCAGCCTCCACTCCCTGATGGTCCTGGCCCCATCCCTGCCTCATACGCAGGCCCCTCATCTGAGCCCTCGCTCTCTGAGACCTCAGCTGTCCACACCTGCTGCCAGCGAACCACAACACCTGGTTGCAATGTCAAATTCACACCTGAAGTCCCAGGAGAAGCTCATTTTTCCTCTATTTGGGGAGGGACGGGACAGGTGAAATCTTTCTTATGGCTGGATGGTCTCAAGCCAGGGGGTGGGCTTCGCAATAGCTGGCCCTGCAACCCAAGAGCCAAAGTCCCAGAGAGGCTGTCAGTGCTGCTGGCGTTTGGCCTGCCAGACACGAGGGTGACTGCCGGCCTGAGTTTCCTCCTTGTCCTTCTCTGTCTTTGGCAGCGGTGCTGGGGATCCTTTTGACCAGCGGATGTGCCACCTCCCGTCACTGCCAGCAGCAGGAGCTGCCAGGGATCCGGATCCATTGCTGCAACAGAGACCTTTGCAATGGATCCCCTGCTTGCTCCTCCTGTCCCATCTGCTACCTGCTGATCCTGGGGACGCTCCTGCTTACCTTCCTCCTATGAAGCAGATCTCAGAAAACACAAAAGAGCCAGGAGGCCTTTCTCCTCTGCCGTCCTTCTTGGTCCCCTGGAGGCCATTGGAGGAGGTGGCTTCCTTGGCATTCTTCCCTGAGTTTTGTAAGAACTGGCAAGTCTAAATAAAGCACGCTGAGAAATTGCTTTTGGACATGATGCCGTTTCTCCCTCGTCTTTGTCCATCTGGCCTCATCCCTTTCCCAGCTTCTCCAAGGTTCCTCATGCAAAGGCCACGGAGCCTCCCCTCCTGAGGCTGGCCACCTCAACCTGGGTTTTCTCTCTGGGATCTCCTCATATATGTAGATGATAAACTGTCCCCCATTTTGTGGGTTTGTGAGTTGATGTTGACTCTGGGTGACAGCAAGATTTTCGAAGTGGCTTGCCATTGCCTGTCTTGTAGGGCTGAGAGAGGGAGGCTGGCCCTAAGGCGTCCCCCTAGGCTTCATGCCTAGGGCAGGTCTAGAACCCACACTCTCACGTTTTCCTCCTGGTGCATCAAACTGGCTCTTGAGATACATTTACCTAGGCTTAGGTATTATAGCAATAGCCCTTAGACTTATATACCGCTTCACAGTGCTTTTTCAGCCCCCTCTAAGCACTTTATAGAGTCAGCCTGTTGCCTCCAACAATCTGTGTCCTCATTTTACCCACCTTGGAAGGATGGGAGGCTGAGTCAACCTCGAGCCAATCAGGATTAAACTCCTGGTAGTGGGAAGACTTAGACCGCAATGCTGTATTCTAACCACTGTGCAGGCAGGCAGGCAGGCAGGCAGGCAGGCAGGCAGGCAGGAAGGAAGGAAGGAAGGAAGGAAGGAAGGAAAATAGTCATTAGACCTATATACCGCTTCACAGTGCTTTACAGCCCTCTCCAAACAGAATCAGCCTCTTTCCCCCAACAATCTGGGTCTCATCTTGGAAAGACAGAAGGCTGAGTCAACCTTGAGCCAGTCAGGATCAAACTTCTGGCAGTGGGCAGTTAAGGAAGGAAGGAAAGAAGGAAGGAAGGAAGGAAGGAAGGAAGGAAGGAAGGAAGGAAGGAAGGAAGGAAGGAAGGAAGGAAGGAAGGAAGGAAGGA
>BLBF01000074.1:788773-806116 GCA_015471245.1 Laticauda colubrina
GGAAGGAAGGAAGGAAGGAAGGAAGGAAGGAAGGAAGGAAGGAAGGACAATAGCAATAGCACTTAGGGCTAGGGTTAACTCCACTTCACTGTGCTTTGCAGGCAGACAGACAGACACTTAGAGGGTAGAGCAATAACAATGGGGCTTATATTCCGCTTCACAGCCCTCTCCTTTGCGGTTTCCAGAGTCAGCCCCTGGCCCCCAACAATCTGGCTCCTCATTTTACCCACCTCGGAAGGACGGAAGGCTGAGTCAACCTGGAGCCTGGTGAGAGTTGAACTGCCAAAATTGCAGGCAGCAGAAGGAGCCTGCAGTACTGCACTCTAACCAGTGTGCCATCATGGCTCATTATCGGATGGAGAGCAGCAAATCAGAATTTAGTGCAGGAATCCTCTGACAACCCCATTTGCAAAGGTCTCTCGTCAAGAGGCACCTGCTCTCTTCGGGAGCAGCTCTTGCTCAGATTCTTCCGGATGCCCACGGAAAGCTCGTTTCGGGTCATTCCCAGTGCTGCTCCTTTGCCTGCCTCCTGATGAACACCCCTGGCAAACTCTGCTCTGGGCTGGAGGCCTTCCCTGGTCACCTTTCCTCCCCCCTCCTGCCAGACAGAATCTGCTCTCAGTTCCCCAGGGCAGATGTGGCCGGCACTTTTTCAGAACTGGAGCCATTCTGCCGGCCCCTGTGAGACCCCGAAGAACATCCTGCACTCCGCCCAGGGATGCCGTTGAGATTTTCCAGCTCTCCCTTTTGCAAAGGCTGTTCCCCTCCATCAGCCAATCAGGCAGGTGATTCCCCCTCCTCCGCTTGCACAGAGGCAGGCTTGCACGCTCCGGCCTCACGGTGTCACTGCTGCTCATGCAAGAGGAGAGGCACGCCCTGATGCCAAAGGCCTCTTCTGGCAAGGTGCCTGGGAGGAGAGAGAAGCTGGGGTCTCCCCAGCTCTTTCACCCCTCCTGCTTTCTGCTCTGCACTTTCCAAGGGCGGCTGCTGCCTGCCTGGCTGGCTGGCTGGCATTTTTATCAGTTGCCACCCCTTCCTTCTCCCAGCCTTCAAAAGTGCAACTCTGCTCATGTACTTTGTGGGAAATGGGTGACAAACATTAAACTGGCTCTTGAGATACATTTACCTAGGCTTAGGTATTATAGCAATAGCCCTTAGACTTATATACCGCTTCACAGTGCTTTTTCAGCCCCCTCTAAGCACTTTATAGAGTCAGCCTGTTGCCTCCAACAATCTGTGTCCTCATTTTACCCACCTTGGAAGGATGGGAGGCTGAGTCAACCTCGAGCCAGTCAGGATCAAACTCCTGGTAGTGGGAAGACTTAGACCGCAATGCTGTATTCTAACCACTGTGCAGGCAGGCAGGCAGGCAGGCAGGCAGGCAGGCAGCCATCTCAGTGGCCTGGTGGCCCAGGAGAAAAGAAAACTGGGGTGGGGGGGGAGTGACAGTCTTTTGTGGAAGCAGCAGGCTCTCTGGGGCAGCCAGCAAAGGTCTTCAGAAGATGCCAGGGCATTTAACCGTTGGTGCAGGCTCGCCCGCTTCCTTCCCTCCATTCAGGGGAAGCCCTGGGCCTCCAAAACTCCCTCCCCCACCCCACAAGGCCAGTGGCCGAACTGTTCTTCTTTGGTTTCCTTGGAGTAATTTGGAGGTGGCATTTCAGCCGGTTCTGACCAGTTCTGGAGAACTGGTGGCAGAAATTTTGAATGGTTCGGAGAACTGACCAATGCCACCTCCAACTGGCCCCAGCCCATCTATTCTCTGCCTCCCAAGTCCTGGCTGATTGGCTGAGTTTTCTTTGGTTGCCCTCCATAGGAGAATGGAGCTGGAAAGCAGGTTAATGGGGGGAGGGAGATAATGGGGATTTTGCAGTATATCCTTCCCTTGCCATGCCCACCAAGCCACACCCATAAAACTGGTAGTAAAAAAATTGAATCCCACCACTGGAGTAACTCCTGGTAAACTCTTCCCCCCTCCCCCCTTGCAGTCCAGACTCTCACCCAAGGGCTGGGCTCCCCCCCTCTCCTGGTCAGGAGCTCCTCAGAAGGGGGGGGGGGGGGGAAAGAGGGGCTTGGCTTCAACTCCTCCATGGTCCCTTGTCTGCCAGCTTGAGGTGGGCACTCAAAAGCCAAAGCCCCATTTATCTGCCTAAAAGAAATTTGTGGAGCTACTTCCCCTGCAAGATCGGCATTTCAGTGTATACCTGCACAACTATACCCCCCCCCCCCCACACACACACACTACAAGAAGGCATGGAAAGGCAGTCCCAGACAATTCTCTTCCTGGTGCTTTCGATGGGGCTCCTGCTGCTACTCGGGGCTTCTGCCCCACCACAGACTTTGCCCCCATTCTGTCTGGAGGGGCTTCTGTTGGCTTCTCAGGGCAGGAGACTCTGAGGCAGAGGGAGCCTAGGGGGGAGAGGGGGTCCCCTGCTCTTCCCAACACAGAAGAGCTGAGCTGAGTTCAGCATCTCCCTGGATTGCCTAGGATTATGAGGTTCATCCCCAATAGAGCAAGAAGGCTTCCTTCAGTGGGAGACTTTTCTGAATTATTTATCTGTATACCAAACTATAAATCGATCTCATGGTGGTGAACAATCCAAATAAAAATGAGAAGAAAACCATGTTTGAAAATCATCAGCAATATTTCATCCATGCAGTAAAACCATCTTGGGAAATTGCTGGAGGGAAATAATTTCATTTGCACCCATACCCGGAAGGGCAGGGGCAGCGTGTATTCAGCTCCTGGTTTACAAGAGCTCCAAGGCAGGGCAGCAAAATATGGGTGGGGTGTGTGAGCAGGATCTCTGCAGGCTGTCCCTGGGAGCTGGGAAGGATGGGCTTTGGAGCAGCTGTGACTGACACCGTGTCTGTTCTTGATTCCCCAAGCTTTCCAAAACACAAGTTGCATGTTTCTCTTTGGCCAAAACGTTTGGCTTTGTATCCTTGATGTTCAGAAAGTAATCCTTGCTCAGGTTTATCCTACTTGGCCGGCCCTCCTTGCTGCTATGGCCAAGGTGCAAATCTGGGGAGTGGAGGGGGGTGCTCCTGGCAAACTTGTGGGTCTTCCCCATAGAGGCCACTTTGCGCAGCACAGGTGGGGCAGAATGGAAAGTGGCTGCCACAACTCGCCAAGCGAGCCAAGAGAGTTGATCAGCCCTTCCACCCTCCCTTCTCCACCTCCCTCTCTTATGCTGCAGGTCCCTCTCCTTTGCTCACCATGGTAGTCCTTTGCCCAGAGCTCTTCTTTTCTCTCTCTCTCTCTTTCTCTCTCTCTCTCTCTCTCTCTCACACACACACACACACCCCTCGCCTAGCAAGATGCCTTTAAGCTAGGCTGCAGTACAGCAGCTGCTGTGAGGGCCAGCTGGCCCTTGAACCCAGGGCAGTGTCCATTTCCCACCTGTCCTCCTGCAGCCATCTTATCTCCTGGGAATGCTCTGCCTGGAACCTTTTAAGAGTTGAAGAGAGTCCCACAGTGACACCCTGCCAGTCTCTCCTGGGAGATTGGACGTACCCAGGCTTCCTGAGAAATGGCACCACTTGGTGCCCTTCCTTCCATGTCAGCTCCTCTTTCCCAGGGGTGGGATTCAAATTTTTTAACCAGTTCTGTGAGTGTGGCTAGATGGGCGTGGCCATGTGACTGGGTGGGTGTGGCTTTTTTGTAGTTCCCAACCCCTGGTTTTTTGTCAGGGAAGCCTCTTGGAGGGGCATTTTTACTCCCAGAAGGCTTCCCAAGGGCCCAGGAAGGCAAAAAATGGAGCGGGGGTGGTGGTGCAGCACACACACCCCTGCCCCCCTGTGTGCCCCTTTTTGTCTCCTGGGTCTCGGGGAAGCCTCCTGGGCAAGCAATAAGACAGCAAGGGGATCCCGGCACAGCTGATTGTCAGGAAGGGAAAAAAAGAAGAAACACCTTAAGGAGTGACTGGGCAGGGGAGAATGCAGTCAGCGATGTCGGCCATGCGCGATAAGGACTGGCTGGGTGGGGAGGGGAAGGGAGGGGAGGATGGAGGGGGCGGAGCCAGCCAGGGGCACAATTTGCCGGTTCTCCGAATTGTGCAGGATCATAACAACCAGTTCTGTCGAACTGGTCCGAACTGGTAGAATCCCACCTCTGCTCTTTCCTGGGAAATTCAAGGGTGGGGGAGGGAGTGCTCAGCACCCAGACACACCCTTCCCAATGAAAATGGCCTCCCTCCCACCCATCCAAGGGTGGCATGGGCTGTGCTCCCTTGTACACCACGAAGGTTGGGTGAGCCTCTCCTGCCAGACCTCCCGAAAGGAGCAGTTGAGGGGGCTGAGAGTGGCAGGAGTCCCCCTGGGGGGATTTCTTCCATATTATTACACAAGAAGTCACACAATAAGCTGCGGTGGTGCAGTGGTTAGAGCGTAGTACTGCAGTCTACTACTGCTGACTGCCGGCTGCCTGCAATTTGGCAGTTCAAATCCCACCAGGCTCAAGGTTGACTCAGCCTTCTGTCCTTCTGAGGTGGGTAAAATTATGAGGACCCACATTGTTGGAGGAAATAGGCTGACTCTGTAAATTACTTAGAGCTGTAAAACACTGTAAAGCAGTATATCAGTCTAAGCACGAGTGCTTATGTCCTCCTTGCAACATATCAAAAACTAATTCAGTACATTTTGAGAGGACTTATAGTTGACTGAATGGGTTGAAATGGGAATCTAACCCTTGATTCTAACCCTTGATATTACTTTCATGCCAGTTTGAACAGTTTTTCATAATAACTGAGTATTGTTGGCAGCATTTATGAAAACATCTGCTCTGCTCATTATATTTCCAGCAATCTCCTGAACATGGTCCATCTATTTCAGCAATCAAGCCAACAATAATGCTTATTATATCAGTATAATGTTGGGAGTAAATGTAATGTTCTTCCATTGACATTTCCATGGTGGCATCTCTAGTGCTGAATTCAAGTTCTACATCCTTTTAATCATCCCGTTTTTGGTCTGCTTGGTTTTTCAGTCATTCACTAAACAGGGACAACACATGTTCCAACTTTGGAAGATTCTCAGTCAAAACTCTCTTTGATAACTATGTTGTATATTTGGAGGTATTGAAGCTGGTCAGATAAACTCATACTTCTGTTAGATAAGACTTTCATTTGGAGTTTGCCATCTACATCAATTGTTCTCCACTGAATGAATTTCTTATTTATAAAAATGATGTGGCAAGAAGGGGGGAGATTTGGATGGATTCCTCTGTTGTATTTCTCCCAGATGTTCGATATACTATTTAGCATTGCACAATCTTCTACAGACTACTTGTTTCTGCTTGTGTCTACCCAGACAGGTATGCAAAGCATCTGCTGGCAAGGAGCCTTCTGTTCTTCGTAGGATCCGTCTGTAGACCTGAAACCAGATCCAGGTGGGACTTGCTTAGAGACACAACAAATATCTTTGCAAGCTCAGGTGGAAATGTGAATCACATGTAGCACAGAGTTGGAACTGAGAATGCAATAAAGCTCATAGTCTGTAGAGATTTTCAGTCATCGCACCCAGCTGGGCACAACTGAACATGTTGCCTTTAACTGAGAAAGCAGAGCCTGTCATCAAAACAGAAATCACTGCTACAGTAATTGTTCATCTCACGACTGTTGGGCTCTTTCTTCGAATCTCTAGTCAACTTGAGCAGTTTTTGTAGTGAAAAATGGGGCAAATCTCAACCAAACAATAATACCACTTTTTTTTTTGGTAATGCAGGTCTTTGTGAAAAGGGGAAAAATTAAATTCACAATTAAGAAAATAAGCATAGATGCAAGAAAGAAAAAACTGTTTTTTATTATAAGGTATGGAGAAACCAGAATAATCAGTAGCATCAGAAGTTGTTGAAAAAAAATTCCAGCCACAAAGAAAGGGGTTTCTTTTGCAAACTGGTAAGTAGGATCATTCTGTGTCTGTCTGTGTGTGTGAGAGAGAGAATTTCTGGCTTTTCTCTTGAGAGCAATCCAAATCCTTCCCGCTTTTCGCTGACTGGCCCCGTCCTGCTCAGAGGCCTTGAGTCTCGTCCAAGCCCCCCATCGTCAGTCCCGCCGCATCTTCAGCAGAGACTCATTAATGCAGCTCCAGCACTGAAAATCAATCCTCTTAAGTGGAAATCGATAGCTGTAACTAATATTAATAGCCATTATGCCGTCTCAATTGCACTTTGCAGTTGGAAACAAATTATTTTTAGTAGCCGTTCAGCTTCTGGGGGCAAGAGAAGGCTGGAGATTTGTTGGGGTTGAGGGGAGAGGGGTCTGCCGCCAGAGAGAAGGCAGGGGAGGTGGGTGTCAGCCTGCTATTAGATCTGGGAGGGGTTGCAAGGCAGGTCTGCTATGAGGGGGGAACCAGGCAGAGGGCCTGGCAAAGATCTGAGGAAGAAGCCACAGGAGGAGATGCCAGTCTGGCTGCTGGAAGTGCGGGAGGAAGTTAGTGCCGCCCATCCAGGGAATTGCGGCTCCTCTTGGGGCCAAAAACTCGTTCCCCAAAAGCCCAGCAGCCTCTGGGGCCGGCAGGAATGGAGACCCCCATGTGTGGACATGTGTGACCCTCCTTTGCCATGAGTGATTTTTGCCTGGCCTCTCTTTGACTCTGCCCAGCCTACCTGGCAGGGAGGCTGTGGAAGGGGGAAAGGAGAGGGACCCACTCTTTTATACAGCCTCAGAGAAAAGAGGGCAGGAAGTAGCAAGAGATGGGTTGCGGCACTTCTCTGGAATGACCCAGCGGCTGGCCAGGATCAAACCTTGTTTAACAGGTTCATAGGCAGTCTGCGTGGTAGGCGGAGCCAGTGGTGGGATTCAAATTGTTTTACTATGGATTCTGTGGGCGTGGCTTGATGGGCGTGGCAGGAGAAGGTTACTGCAAAATCCCCACTCCCTCCCCACCCCACTAACCTGCTCTCCTGCTCCGTTCTCCTGTGCAAGGCAACCAAAGGAGACCCACCCGATCAGCTGGGACTCAATGGGAGGCAGAGAAGAGATGGGGTTGGCAGGGCCAGTCAGAGGTGGTTCGCTGAATGACTCAAAATTTCTGCTACCAGTTCTCCAGAACTGGTCAGAACCGGCTGAATACCCACCTCTGAGGCAGACCCCTCCCCTTCCTGCTGTGGGACTGTGGCAGAGCAGTATGGAGCCCACCAAGTGGCTGGTTTGATCGTTGTCATTGGGGAGTGGAAGGGGGTTATCGGATTTTGAATTTGGAGTTGTATTTCTGTAAGCTGCCTGGAGTCAAGTGAGTTGGGCTGTCACACCTGCGCTGATTTGGGTTCTTAGGAAAGAAAGACCCTCGACTCCATTGGAGTGAAAGGCATACTTTTACTAAAAGCCAAGTGGTTACAGTACAGGAAAGCCAGAATTAAAAGTTTTGCATGTGAAGGTTCCCCACTTAACTTTCCTTTTCCTGTTCCTCTCTCCCCGCACTTCAGCCTCCATGCCCCCATTAACTCCCTATTATGCAGTTACATTCAAAGGAATTATTTTGGTAACTGTCCCTGCATTGGCAGGCTAGAGGGTGAGCCATTACATTCCTCTCCCAGGTCTCTGGCCTTGGGACGAAGAGCCGATGTCTCAGGAAGGCACAACAAGAAGCTTTTGTTTCCCCCTTCCCAGCACTTGCCTCCCCCCCGCCCCTATGGCAGGCTGGCATTTAGCAAACCAAAACTGGAGCTGAGATATACATTTGCTAAATCAAACATTTAAATGGATTAAAGAGCAAAATAGCAATAGCACTTACATCCCGCTTCACAGTGCTTTTACAGCCCTCTCTAAGCAGTTTACAGAGCCTTTTGCCCCCAACAATCTGGGTCCTCATTTTACCCACCTTGGAAGGATGGGGAAGGCTGAGTCAACCTGGAGCCAGTGAGAATCAAACTGCTGGCAGTCGGCAGAATTAGCCTGCAGTACTTCATTCTAACCACTGAGCCACCACAGAAGGAAGGAAGGAAGGAAGGAAGGAAGGAAGGAAGGAAGGAAGGAAGGAAGGAAGGAAGGAAGGAAGGAAGGGAGGGAGGGAGGGAGGGACAATAACACTTAGACTTATATACCGCTTCACAGTGCTTTCCAGCCCTCTCTAAGCGGTTTACAAAGTCAGCCTTTTGCCCCCTCACAATCTGGGTCCTCGTTTTACCCACCTTGGAAGGAGGGGAGGCTGAGTCAACCTGGAGCCTGTGAGAATTGAACTGCCAAATTGCAGGCAGCCAGCAGTCAGCAGAAGGAGCCTGCAGTCCTGCACTCTAAGCACTGCGCCACCGTGGCTCATGTTCATTTATTTGTGTCAGAAGCATCACAATTAAAATAAAGAATTTTATTACATAAAATTTAAAATACCAGATGAAAATATGCACAAGTTAAACAGCTCTTGCCCAGAAACTAGCAACATTATTCTGTTTCACTGCCATGAGGCCCTTAAGTGTACACTGATCGGGACACAAAGGGCCGGTACCCATCTGTGTTGTTGTCTGCATGTCACCACAATCACAAAGGGCAAAAGCCACTGGATAGCCCCATTTGTTCAGAGGGTCTCTGGATCTTGTATCCGTGTGCAGTCTATTCAGTGATTTCCATACTTCCCAGCTTTTGTCAGAGCCAGGTGCCAGCTCCTCTGCTGGTTCCACCCAGTGTTGGTTCTTTACAGCTCTCCAATTTCTGGATTGTTCCAAGTCTTCCATTGACTAAGGAAGCTGTTCCTGGATTTTAAACTCTGATATAGGCCATCGAGAGAGCAAGATTGTACTCCTCATTTAAGGACCATTTGTTCAGCCACTGATCAAAATAATGATGATGCTGAACGAGGGGATTTACGACAGCCCAAATTTATGACCGTTATAACAGCCTTCTGGATACGTGATTGTAATCTGGGTGCTTGGCAATTCCCATGCACTTGCTGTGGGCTGCCAAGCGCCCCTCCATCGTGTGTGATCACCCTGTGCAACCTTCCTCGCTGTCTTCCAAAGCAAGTTTGTGGGGAAACCACAGGGATGGCTGCAAGCTGTTGCTGCCTGTCCAGACGGCTCCCTCTGGCTCCTGCAGAGATCTTGGCTGAAAAATGAACCCCACAAATTCCAAATGGGATTTCCCACTTGCATTTTGGGAGGGATTTTTTTACACCCTTGAGAGCAAAAACCTCTCTTGGCTGAAAAACTCCATCCTGTATGGAATTAAATCAATCTGTCAGGCATCATTTCTGCTGTCAGGGAGGCTGAGTTGAAAAGGGCCCACCTGGAGGGATTTCTTCACCAGCCTCTTTGAGAGCAAAAGGGCTGCCCTGATGGATGGATTTTGCCTGGGGTGGGATCTCAGCAGCAGACAGGAGGGAAACTGCAGAGCTGGGCTGGTGAAATGACGCTTGGATCTCGAAAATTCAAGTTCGCAGTCCTTTTGCTCCATCCACTTAATGACCTGCACACTGCAGTCACTTAATGACTGCAAGAGAGAGAGAGAGAGAGAGAGAGAGAGAGAGAGAGAGAGAGAGAGAGAGGATTGTAATCATTGAGTGAGGCAGCCCCTGGGTGCCTTGGTTGATGACTGCAAAAAATTACGACATAAATTCTGGGCTCAGTTGTGGTTATTAGTTGAGTATCTGGGGGGGAAAAAGAACATAAAGTTGGCTTATGTAGTTAAAATGGGATAAGTTATTATTTGGGGGGATCATTTCTGGACTTGCTGACATCTGACTGGAAAAGCTGTTGGGTATTGAATTTGCTTACAATTGGGAATTGAGATATGGAATGATGAGTTTTATCATTGTTAACTGATTATTTTAAGGCTGTGGACATTTTGCTGATACCCAGATTGGAAAAGATGTTTTGGCTTGGGCTGGCCTTTAAGTAAGAGTTACGTGGTAAGAGTTATGGGATGAAGAGTTTTAGATTTGTAACTCAACGGAGGTGAACAAGTAGTGAAACTCTTTAGGATTGTCCTAATGAAAATTGCAAATTGCTTTTTTAGTTTTTTTTTTATATCAATTTTCTCTTTCTTGCACTTTTAATTCGATTTTATTCTTTATTATTATTGTTGTTGAAACTTTTATTATAAATATTATTTAAAAATATCCCAGGACTGAAGTTCCTGCAATTCTTGAACCATCTAAGGAATAGTGGAAACCAATTTCTACTCTTTCCTCCCAAGGGGTCTGGGAAAGCAAGGAGGAGGAGGGGGGAATCAGCCACTCCAAGGCTCTGCCCACAGGGAAGGGAAGAGCAGAGGTGTTGGCTGTGGCAGTGAAGGGACCTGTCAGTTTCCATCATGGAAACAGGCTGATTGGAAATACCCCCAACCCCCAGCTATCCTCTGGGAAGCACATCCTAACCCTCACCTAGTCAAAGGAACATTGGATTACACATTGCATTTAATTGCATCACTTCATATACTTGTAAGAACTGTTATTTTATCTCACTAACATCCAGGTTGTTGCTTTCATATTCTTGGAAGGGCGCTTGGGGAATCTTCTTTTGGGGGAAGGAAAGCAGCTAACCAACCACCTCACTCAAACCCACCAAGAGCAAAGTCACCCAGAGTTTAATGCTCTCTGTCGCCAGGTAAATCTCCAGCTGGGCCTCCCATGAAGATCTGGGAAGGAAAGGTGGGTTTTTTTTTTCTTTTTCTTTTCCCCTTTTAGGAGCCTTAAAAGCACTTTAGGCCTGGGAGAGACGCTGCCTCTAGGGCCTCCCCAGATATCCCAGTCAGAAGGAAAAGCAAATATTTGTCCAGATTCTTTTTGTTTCCCCTTCAGACTAGAGGCCAGATTTACAACCTGTGGGGGTGATGGGGGTGTGTGTCTGGCACAAAGACACCTGCCAGGTGCCTGGGGCAATCTCTGTGGCTTTCGGCTTCCTGTGCAGTTCCCTGAGCAAAGCAAAGGCAGCCAGGGCTTCTGGCAACAGTTCAAACACAGGTGGGGATCTCACCAGAGAGGTGCCCAAGGCTTGGATGGATGGATGGATGGATGAAATTAGGCATGGAAGCCAACCAGGGTGAAGGGATTGTCAAGCCACTTCTGAAAACATTGCTAATAAAGTGACAGGATTTGAACCTGCAGGAATCCACGATTGATTCAGAAGCAAACAATAAACGAACTGTGCGGATGTTCTCCTTCAAGATGATCTTCACAGATTCAGGATCCTGGTGGTAGTTCTCTCCCTTAGAGGATTCAAGAGGATCTTGACAAGGTGAAACCATAGGCAGAAACTAACAAGATGAAATCCACTAAAGCCAAATGTAAAATCCTACATTTGGCTGTTGTGGTTTGCCGGCAGCAGGTGTGTGGATGGCTGAGAGCGAGGACTCGGATGAGGGGCCTGCATGGGATGCAGGGATGGGGCCAGGACCATCAGGGAGCAGAGTGCTGCCTTCCGAGATGGTGGAGGCTGGCAGCAGCGAGGAAGACGCCCCCGAGGAGCCTGGGCCCAGTGTGTGTGTGTGTGTGTGTCCGCGCGTGCGCGCAAGGCTGCTTGAAGGAAAGGGCAGCTGCAGCAGCACAGGTGACTCGGGAGTAAGGCTGCAAGGTGATGGCACCTCCCTTAAGGGATAAAAGCCAGCCTTTTATCTGGGATTCTTTGCAGGAAGCAAATAAGTACTTCTACTTCAAGCCTTGTGGACGTTCATACTCTCTTAGTTTGTGTTTGGAGTCTCTTTGTGTTTGGAATATTTCTTAGTAACTTTATCTAGTGTTCTTGTCAGCCTTGCAGAACCTTAGCAAGGCTCGTTCTTATCAGACAGAATTAGTTTGAAACAGCCTTTTAACCGGGAAGGAATGGAATTTGTAAAGAATCATTAAAAGGTTTTGGTGTTACCTCCGTTTGGTGTTTGCTTCCTTGGAACAAGGTTTGGGTCAGAACAGTGGCTAAGAAAAACCATGAACAGAGAGCAGCTCTAGAACCACCTATCATGACACCCCCCCCCCGGTCTCTGAGTGTTGTCGTGGACCACAAGTGGCGTATGATCCAGTAGCATGATGGGTCCTAGGCTGTATCCATAGAAATATGGGGCTCAGATCAGGGGGAAGTCATTGTTCCCCTCCCCCCAGCATTGGTCAGGTCTCACCCAGGTTTCTTTTTATAGGTCCCATCTATCTGCTCCACATTCCTTGCTCAAGCATCGAAGAGTGTTGCAACCCAAGAGATTTGCCTGATTTCACTTCTGGGTCTCTGAAGAAAATTGGGCTTTGTCAATGCTGTCCTCGTGCATTTAACCAGCTTGACTGGATCAATTTACAGTACTGATTGAAGCTGACTGCACCCAGGGATTATTGTATAACAGCAAATATTGGTTTTAGAGTTCTCCTGGTGTTTCCTCTTAGCAAGGGACTGCCAAGTGAAGGGACTTCGTTGCCAGAGAGATTTCAGTCCCAGCATGATAGGGTGGGAAAGGGCCCTTGAGGTCCTGTAATCCAGCCCCTGCCTGTGCAAGAATCTTCATGCCACCTGAGACAACTGCATCCAAGATAGCAGGCAGGCAGGCAGGCAGGCACAAGCCTCTGCAAGTCACTCTGCACATACCCAGAGAATACTGCTCTTTTCTCCTGTAGAGCAAAGCACGAGGCAGGCCTCCATCTTTCATGGCTGACCCTTTCCATTGGCATTAGCCTTCAGGGCCAAGAAGGTTGGTGAGGCTGGAGAGGGACGGTGTGTTGGAACAAAGTCATCCTCTTTGCCACTCCTTCCATGGTCTGTGAGGAACATTCAAGTTCCAGATTCAAGAGGAGCCATCAGTCTTGATTAAAGAGCAGGCAGAGTGATCTTCATGCTTAAAACAACAGACATAATTTCCTTGGCTTTGAGCCCAAGTTCCCAAAGAGTCAGCCGAGATTTATTTAATTTATTCAGCCCCTCCCCTTCCCCACCCCCTCTGTGCCCTTGCAGCCTTCCAGAAGGGAGCTCTTGCTGACACGGCCACTGTGCAGCTGGGCAGTGAGGGAGGCAGTCGCTCCAGCCATTGGAGCATCCCAATGCTCCAGCATCCCAGCCATGGCAGGGAAGGCCTTGTTCCCCCTCAAGGAGAATCTGTTCCTCATACCCGACCCCCTTAATGTGTCTGGACCTGCACAGCAGTTGGAGGCTGCTGGCACCTTGGAGTTGTAGTTTCATATACAACTCCTGCAGAGTTGACCTTGTTTGTTCTACCAGTCAATTCGGAATAAATGGCCAAAGACTAAATTCATCCATGAGGGTGAAAGACACACAATGTGGGTGGCCTGTGGCCAACTCACCACAGCCAACTCACCACAGCCAATTTGCCATGGCCAATTCATCATGGTCAACTCGCCATGGCCAACTTGTCACAGCCAACTTATCATGGCCAATTGTCATGGCCAACTCACCCTGGGACAACTTGCCATGGGACAAAAGTTACACTAATATTGAAGAAATAGTGAAATAGAATCATTAAAGGAGAACGCCAAAGGAGTGTCTAGGGAGATTCTCAGTCCTCCAGGTCATAATTGTCCTAAAGGTGCTTTTTTTTTTCCAAGAGGCAATTGGACTTTCTGGTTTTTCTTTGAAGACATTTGGCTTCTCATCCCAGAAACTTCTTCAGTTCTGACTGGATGGTGGGGAAGGGAAGGATTTATTTGTCCACCCCAAGGATAAAACACCCAGACACAAACTGAGTGATATGGTATATGCAGTACAGTGCAGTGAGCCATGTGCATATCTGCACATTGGGGAAACAAAACAGCCACTTCACAAACGCATGGCGCAACCTAGGAGAACAAACCCATCAGGACTAGATTCAGCAGTCCACCTGCATTTAAAAGACGAAGGCCGCTCTTTTAAAGTCAACAAAGTCCACAGTTTGGACAGAGAGGAACACTGGGATGAAAGAGGGGTCCAAGAGGCCATCTCTGTCCAAATTGAACAGCCCTCTCTCTCAACAGAGGGGGAGGGATACGACATCATCTCCAGTCTACAACTCAGTCCTTTCAGCAGTTCCAAGGAGGCTCCACACCCATTTGCAACACTCAGGTGACCCTGAGGACATAGATAAACCCCCAGGTGGTCTCAACGACCCTCTCAAAGGATGCAAATGACCAGCTGTGTCTGCAAGGAGTATCAATCCTTCCCTTCCCCACCATCCAGCCAGAGCTGAAGAAGCTTCTGGGATGGGAAGTGAAACGTCTTCAAAGAAAAAAACAAGAAAGTCCAGTTGCCTCTTGAAAAAAACACTTTTGCGGATGCCCGAAATGAAATGTGAATGACAAAAATTAAAATAATGTTTTGATTATTTTAAATGTTTAAATTGAATTGTTGAATTGTCCTGTGGCAAGTTGTCCCGTGATGGATTAACCATGGTGAGGTGTCCCACGGCGAGCTGGCTATGGTGATTTGGCTGCAGCAAATTGACTGTGCGAAGATGGCAGTGGTAAGGTGGTTGTGGCAAGCTGGCTGCTGAAAAATAACAGGCTCTTTGGGAAAAGAATGGAGCAGTTGTTGGCTGATATGGGGTTGTGGGGGGTCAGGGTGCCAACCAAGACCATCAGTTGAGGCTAGAGGTTCATTATCATAGATACCACACACCTTATTCTACCCAACCCAGTGAGTTCAGGACACATGCAATGGACTGTGGGCACCTCAGTTGCATTTGTTACTTATTTTGGTCATATTTTTCTCATGGTTTCTTCATTATCTTGGTGGGTATTTGCAGTCCAGAAACTCCAGGATCATGGTGGGTTCTCAGTACAAATTAATGAAATAAACCTCCCTTCCTTTTTGCAAAACATACAGCAAAATAAATGCACGATAAATAAAGAAGTGCTTCTGATCAATTGACCAGGCCTGCTTTGCTTTGAAAAAGCCCCAAGCACAGGAGGGGATGTGTGGATCGGTGGGGTGGGAGAGGATGCTGTACCTTCCCCACTGTGGCCCGCCAGGAGAGGGAAACATGGCCATTGACAGTGCCCGCCTCTTCCTGCCTGGCCCTCTCTGCTCCCCTGGCAGCATGACAACAGGAGGCACCATCCAGCTGTGACAGGTGCTTCCTTGGGGAAGATGTCCAGGTGGGAAGAGACAGCCAGCAAGTGAAGACAGGAGAGCCGGGAGAGGCTGTGAAATTGGAATCCACCCGATGCTTCTCCTCGCTGAATTGCATTTGCAGGAAAACCCCTGGCCGGTCTCTGCTGGGCCAGATCTGCTGTTCCCTTTCCCATCCCTGTGCCCTGGCCTGCCCAGTCTGGTGGCAAGAAGGGAGCCTGGCCAGAGATGCCCCCCTGGCCACAGGTGCTCTTTCCCAAGGACAGGATCCTCTGGGAACGGCCTTCCCTCCTGAAGCCTTCCTGCAACTGGGGGGCGGGGGGGGGGGTGGGGGGCCTGCAGTGAAAAGCCCAGAGCCTCCCCCCCCCCCCCCAGCATTCATCTTGTCCCTCAGAAATGGGAAGAGCGCCCTCTCGGCCCACTTTGATTCCTGGGAAGGGATTTGGGAATCACTTCTGTGCCTGATTTAGATTCATCCTTGTTTTTTAATTCCAATGTTAATTTATCAATTTCTGCGCATGTCTGTATCTTTTTAGTTTATCTGAATATTATGCAGTATAGGAAAAAAATTACCATTGGTTGGGGACAAGGAGGGACTTAAAATTTAAACTAAAATGAGATAAGGATGCTAAGATAACTAGGAGTATAAAGAATTGTTGATATTGATGTATATACTATGTAAATATGCATTATTTTTCATTTAAATAGCTATGTAAGACAATTGCGTATGTTAGGATGATTACACCATGTTCACTGTTTTTAAATGTTTTTGTTCAATAAAAATTATTAAAAAAAATAATAGAAATCAGCTCTGTGTCTGATCAAACTGGCAGGAACCAAGAGGCTGGAAAATAGACAGGAGAATCATCCTGGTCCTTCTCCTGGCTCTCCCCAGAGTTGCAACCAGGACAAATAGCCCCCTCAGCTCCAGGTCTGGGACTGGAGGCAAAGCAAGTGCCAAGAAGGGGTGCACACAAACACACACACACACACACGTGCACAATCCCCTGCCCAGAGAGGAGATGCTCCCACTGCTTTGTGAGTCCTGCCCCTTCACCCCACAGGTTGCTCTTCAAAGCCTCCTCTCTATTCTATGAAATCCATCCCCACAACCGCCCACTCACCAAGGGATTCTTGGTTTTTTTCATCATTGACAAAAGCAGGTGGGAATTTAAGTTCCCACGTTCTGTGCGGAAATTGCAAAGCCCATCAGCGTGCAGCAAGCACCTGTGCTAAAAAGAGTATTGTAGAACCCAAGGCTGGCCTTTGAGCGGCAAGGGAACTGCCCACTTCACTTCCCTGGCCTTGCAGTGATGTGACAGTGCAGCTGCAGCACGTGACAAACCCTGCTGAGTGAGGCACCACTGAAACAGAGGAGGCCTGCCCAGAACACTGATGCATCCAGGGAAGGCACAAAGGGTGCATGGCAGGTTGCTCGTTTTTGAAGGGTTGCCCACAGAGATGCTGGGCTCCACTTGAATGGAGGGGAGGAAGCTCAGTGTTTGAAGCTTGCAATGCTGGGTTAGCATGTGCTAACAAGGGTCTAAAATAGGAGCCAGCAGTGTGCGGTGGCAGCCAAAAAAGCCAATGCAATCCTAACTGCATTAACAGAGGGATACAATCAAGATCAAATGAGGTACTAACACCACTCTATAAAACCTTAGGAAGGCCACACCTAGAATACGGCATCCAGTTTTCGTCACCACACTACAAAAAAAGATGCTGAGATTCTAGAAAAAGTGCAGAGAAGAGCAACCAGGATGATGAGGGGACCGGAGACTAAAACATACGGTGAATGTTTGCAGGAACTGGGCCTGGCAAGTCTAGGTAAGAGAAGGACCAGGGGAGACAGGAGAGCAGCCTTCCGATATTTGAGGGGCTGCCACAGAGAGGAGGAAGGAGTCAAGCTGTTTTCCAAAGCCCTCCAAAGGCTAGACAGGGAATAATGGATGGAAACGGATCAAGGAGAGAGATTCAACCTGGAAATAAGGAGGAATTTCCTGTCAGGAAGAGCAATCAACCAATGGAAGAGAAATTGCTTTCAGAAGTTGTGGGAGATTCATCACTGGAAGGTTTCAAGAAGAGACTGGACTGCCATATATCCAAAATGGTGTAGGGTTTCCTGCTTGGGCGGGGGGTTGGACTAGATGACCTACAAGGTCCCTTCAACTCTGTTAATCTATCATCTGAGCTCATTGCAGAGATCCATCTGAACACACAGGCCCCACCTTCTGCCTCTGGATGTCAGACAAAGTTCATGGCAGCTGCGCAGGGCAGTTAAACTTTAACCAAGAGGGGTGCAGCACCCACCAGGCACTGGTAAGGGGACAGCAGTCTCTCTCTCTCTCTCTCTCTCTCTCTCTCTCTCTCTCTCTCTCTCT
>BLBF01000074.1:806126-818411 GCA_015471245.1 Laticauda colubrina
CTCTCTCTCTCTCTCTCTCTCTCTCTCTCTCTCTCTCTCTCTCTCTCACACACACACACACACACACACACACACACACACACACACAGGCTATCCTGGAGCCAAGGATGGAGCAATAAGAATTGTTGATGCAGAGGCCCTTGAGGAGCATGTGCCCAGTGCGTGTGTGCGCAGGGCTGCTCGAAGGAAAGAGCAGTTGCAGCAGCACGGGCAACTTGGGAGTAAGGCTGCAAGGTAATGGCCCCTCCCTTAAGAGATAAAAGCCAGCTGAGAAACCTGAGTTCTTTGCAGGAAGCAAAGAAGTTCTTGCACTCAAGCCTTGTGGACATTCAGAATATCTTGGTTGGTGTTTGGAAATTCTTTGTGCTTGAAATATTTCTTAGTAACTTTATCTAGTGTTCTTGGCAGCCTTGCACAACCTTGGCAAAACTCGGTTTTATCAGAGACAATTAGTTTGAAACAGGCTTTTAACTGGAAAGAATCATTAAAAGGTTTTGCTGTTACCTCCATTTTTTTTTGTTTCCTTGGAACAAGATTTGGATAAGAACAGTAAGGTAGAAAAAAGTGGGAGAGATAGTGTTAAGTGGGTCCATGGAGTAAAGAGGCAGGAGGTGCCAGAGCAGGTAAAACTCTTTTTGTTTTTAAGCAAAAAGCTACTCAGCCGCGGCAGCTGTCCAAAGCTGCCATACAAAAGCCGGTGCTGTACAAAGCTTCAGCCACTGACGGGACTTTATTTCTCCCACCAGTGGCTGGCCAATGAGTGGAGTCTGGCAGCCGACTCCACTCTATGGCCATATATGTGATACATAATATCCCTCCACTCTTAAGTGTCCATCCAGTCGGCATTTGCATATCTTACGTAATTACATAGGTAGGCGGGGCTTCGAGGGATGCGACTGGACCTGCGTGCCTCACTTGTTCCTAGGGTGGTGATCTGAGCCTGTGGAACCGTCTCGAAGTCGTCTTGTGGTGCGGTAGGGACCATTGAGCCTGAGGCCTCAGAAGTACACCGCAGAACCTCCTCTTCGAAAGATAAGTGTTCCGGTGTTCTGTCCGGGTTTGAGACTTGGCGATTAGTTCTCCTGTCGTGTTCTGTGGTTAGGGCCTCAGTCAGGGACTGTCCTGTTTATGCATGTTGGGCTTCTGGCTGGTTGTCTGTGATAGGGACCCAGCCTCTGATTTGATCAATGTGCCTTTCCCATAGTTTTCCTTCTTCTGTCTCTACCTGGAAAGATCTGGGACTGTGATCCCTGTGATTTTGGCTGGTGAGTCCCCCTGTATAATTGTGAGCATAGACCAGGTCCCCTACAGTAAGGTGCCTGCACTTTTCTATGGAGACTATAGGGGTTTCAGTGTTATAGTCTAGTGTTGATCAGAGCCTTCGGTCCATCAATAGCTTGGCAGGACTGTGGTGTGTTGTCGCATGGGACATGATGTGTTGGGCCAACAGCATACTGTTGATCCTTTCTTGCCAATCCCCTCAGAGTTTCTTTGGTTGTTTGGACCATTCTCTCCACTTGTCTATTGTGGCTGGGTGTGCAGGGAGGGACAGTGCATGTCCAATTGCTAGTCCGGCTAGGAACCCTTCAAACAGCTGCAAGGTGAACTGCAACCCATTGTAGGAGATGAGGATGTCCAATGGCTCACGGGTGAAGAACAGTCGGTGAAGGGCTCTTATGGTGGCCTCAGTGGTGGTGGACTTGATTAGGACTACTTCTAGCCATTAAGAGTATGCATTGACCACTATGAGGAAGGTTTGCCCTTGGCAGGGCTCGGCGAAGTCGATGTATATCTGGGCCCACGGGGCTGTAGGTGTCTCCCACTTCCTAGGGCTCACCGCCGGGGGGGGGGGACACGGACCTGGTCAGGTTTCTTGACAGGGGGTGCAGGTGGCAACCCAAGTCTCTACTTCCTTGTCCTTGGCCACCACATATAGCTTCTAGCCAGGTTTTCATGCGGACTATCCCCAGGTGGCCCTCATGTAGCAGTGTCAGTACTCTATTTCTTCGTGAGGGGGGGGTGACCATTCTCTCCCCACATAACATGCAGCCCTCAAGTACTGACAACTCAGACTGTCTGTTTTTATATGATTTAAATTCATCCCCATCTATAGATTCTGCCCATCCACTCCACACCCAGTTTGAAATCCATGCCATGGTTTTGTCATGGGTCGTGAGTCTCATGATTTCCATTGACATCATCAGTCTGGGCAGTAGTACTGTGGTGGATGGCACCGGGTCTTCAGTGAGGTCTGGGAGGGGGCAGCAGCTCAGGCGTCAGCATTGGAGATGTCTTTTCCTGGGCGGTGGACTAGGCAGCAGCTGTATGCATCCAGGAAGACAGTCCATCTTAACATCCTGGGTGATAGGAAGTTCGGTGTGGGTTTATCTCCAGCTAGGATGCCCAGCAAGGGCTTGTGGTCAGTAATTAAGTCAAATTGCCTTCTGTAAAGGTACTTGTGGAAGTGCTTGACCCCTGTAACTACGGCAAGCGCTTCCTTGTCAATTTGGCTATAGTTTTGTTGAGTTTGGACAATGTTTTAGAATAATATGCGATGGGGCTTCTGTCCCATTGTTGGCTGAAGACTGCTCCAATTCCATATGGGGTGGCGTTGCAGATGATTGTTAATGGTAGTGTCTTGCTGTATTGCATGAGGACACTGTTGGATGTCAGGATGTTTTTTATTTTCTTAAAAGCATCAGCCTCGAGTTGTCCCCAGGTCCATTTTGGTCATCTTATCTAGTAGTCTATGGAGCGGAGGGGTTCTGCGATGGTTGCTTTCTGTGGTAGAAAGACATTGTAAAAGTTGAGCAACCCCAGGAAAGCTTGCAGTTCCATTCTATTTTGTGGGGTGGGAGCTTCCCTTATTGCTTTCAGCTTTCCGTTCGTGGGTCGGATGCCAGATGCGTCAATTAGGAAGCTCAAAAACTCCACTTGGGGGTCGACCAGATGACATTTATTCCTTTTTAATTTCATCTGGCTTCTTGGAATCTCCCCAGTACTGCCCTCAATTGCTCTATTAACTGTTCCCTGCTTTTGGCCGAAATGTTCGCATCGCCAAAGTGTAGTATTACCCCTGGGATGTTGTGTAATAGTCTCTCCATAATGCTCTGGAACAGGCTGGGGACGATGATTACTCCGAACTGTAGACAATCACATTTAAAGGTGCCTTGGTGGGTGACAATAGTCTGCGCTTCAGCAATTGCCTCGTCGATGGGCAGTTGCTGGTAGGCATGGCCAGATCTAACTTGGTGAATATGGTTCCTCGCCCCAGGGAGTGCAGGAGGTGGCACAGGATAGACGCTTTGCTGGAGGGCCTTATTTAATGTTATTTTGTAGTCAGCACAAATTCTGACTGACCCATCTGGTTTAACTGGGGTGATGATCGGGGTCTCCCATCTGGCATGGTCAATCGGTTCGAGAACCTCTTGGGCAATTAGCTTATCTAATTGTTCCTCAACCTTGGGCTGGAGAGCAAACAGGACTCGCTGAGGCATGAGTCAGATAGGGACTATTTTGGGGTCTAGGTTAAATGATATGGGGGGCCCTGTGTACTTGCCCAGTTTGTCGTTCAAGACGTCACTGAATTCCCGCTCTAGTTCTGTGAGGTCTTCTGCCAGGGTTGGGGGGCTGGTGATGCGTGAATGCCAATGATGTTGATCTGGAGAGGCTTGAACCATTCTCTTCCCAGTAGGCTTGGCAGGTTCCAGCCTACTATGATGAGAGGTAGATCTCCTTGGAAACTCTATGTGGGCTATCTTCCTGCCCAGGACAGGGATGCAGCAACCCTGGTAGTCTATTAATATGATCATTTGTGGTTCCAGTTGGTCACGCCGCAATTGAGGTTGTAGTCTTTTAAGGGTGTCCCACGAAATCATGGATATGTAGGACCCAGAGTCCGCTTCCATCTGGCATGGCTTGCCTTCGATGGACACTGTGCCCATTATTTTGTTGGCCTCGTCGGCATTGATGTGCCTCACCTGGGCCTGGGCCTAGCCAATGAACGTGAAGTGTGCTTCTTCTTCCCTGGCATCATCTCTCTTTTTGAATTCCGTGCCAGGGGTCTCCCCCCCCCCGGTGGCCATTTTGCCTCACTGGTGAGGACGTTCCTCTAGTTTCCTTGTTGGTAAGTTGGCTGGCTCGGCATACCTCTGCGATGTGGCCTCTGCAATCACATCGCTGGCAGATAGTGTCTTTAAAACTACATGCTGAGTGGTGGTGGTTTCCTCCACAACCCCTGCATTGCTTTCCATCTTGCTTACAGGACTTCCATCTTGTGTACCTCCCTGTCATCCTCATCACTTGCTTCGGAGGCAGAGTCATCTCGGTTGGTGTGGTGGTCAACCTGGGTGGCGTGTACAATTCCGGCCCCTTTGATTCGCGTGGCCGAGCTGTCCAAGGATTCCGCGGCTCTGGCCTCGTTGATGGCTTCCTTGAAGGAGATGTCTTCTCAAGTCAAGAGTCTTTTTGAATGGTTTAGGCCCCTCATTGCCAGGATGAGTCAGTCTCTGATCATTCCTTCGGTGTTTGGGAACCTGCAGTTCTTCAACAGCTTGCGAAGGGCGGCCACGAAGGTGTTTATCGTCTTCCCCTCCCTCTGGCTCCTTGTGTAAAAATAATGTTGGTTCACCAGGTGAGGGGTCAAAATGTTCCTTCAAGGCTCGCTGTAGCTCGTCCCAGGACATGCTGCACAGATCATTTTCCACAAGGGCATTGGTCATTTCGTACAGTTCCGAGTCACAGTATGTCATAAATAGGGCTCTCTTCTTTGAGTTGGAGGCTGCTTAGAGTCTGTTGACTTTGAGATGCAGGTCTAATCGGCCCATGTAGGAGGACCACATATCCTTTGCCGGGTTGTAGGGGATTAACATTGGGTGTTGTGCCCTGTTGGTCGGCGGGGTCATGATCGTTTTGGCAGCCAGTGAAATGGTGTCCGAAGCCCCATGAGGTGTCCTTTGTTCTCTCCTCAGGATCCCATCCTCATCACCAGTGTTAAGTGGGTCCGTGGAGTAAAGAGGCAGGACAGTGCCGGAGCAGGTAAAACTCTTTTTATTTTGTTTTTAAGCAAAAAACCGCTCAGCTGCAGCAGGCACCGGCTTTTGTAGCCGACGCTGTCCAAAGCTTCAGCCACTGAAGGGGCTTTATTTCTCCTGGCAATGGCTGGGCCAATGAGTGGAGTCTGGCAGCTGACTCCACCCTATCGCCACATATGGTGATACGTAACAGATAGCATCACTGCCAGATGGATCCAAACTAGCTGACAAACATACTCAACGAGTGGTCCTTAATGGGTCTATAGGAGGGAAGTAAGCAGTGGGGTGTAGGGTCTCCTGCTTGGCCAGGGGGTTGGACCAGATGACCTACAAGGCCGCTTCCAACTCGGTTAATCTAAAGTGCCTGTTCAAATTTACAACAGCACTGAAAAAAAGTGACGTCAGTTTTCCAAAGTTACGACCTTTGCACCATCCCCATAATTATGTGATCAAAATTCAGATGCTTGACAACCATTTCATATTCGACTGTTGCTGCGTCCCAAGGTCACGTGACATCTCACTTAACAGAAATTTGGAGCTCAATTGTGGCCGTAAATTGAGGATTACCTGTTTTTAGATCCCAATACTATCCATCCAACCAAAGGGGGTATATATATTCCAAAGTTGCCCAAATTGGAAAATGACCACCAACTGGTGGCTTCCAAAACTTCATACACAGGCAACATCCCCACCTGCTTCCCACGTCATCCCTGTGCCAAGGCTTCTCTCTCCTGGGATTCTGTCCACCTGGGCTGAAGCAGCAAGTCCAGGTCAGGAACCCCCAGCTGAAGCCTGCTCGAAAGAGGCCTCTGGGGGGCTCAGGTGCAAGCCAAGCCACAGCCTCACAGAGTGGGGTGGGGAGGCCCAGAGGTGGGATTCAGCTGGTTCGCACCAGTTCTGGAGAACCGGGAGTGGAAATGTTGAGTAGTTTGGAGAACCGGCCAATCCCACCTCTGACTGGCCCGGCCAGCCCCGTCTCTTCTCTGCCTCCCATTGAGTCTCTGCTGATCGGTTAGGTCTCCTTTGGTTGCCCTGCACAGGAGCTGGAAAGCAGGTTAGTGGGGTGGGGAGGGAAGGGGGATTTTGCAGTATCCTTCTCCTGTCACGCCCACCAAGCCACAGCCACAGAACTGGCATTAAAATATTTGGATCCCACCACCTGCAAGGCCTGAAATGAATGACCCCCCCAGCAATCAGCTGTTAAGTTGGCAGGGCAGGGCAGGGCAGGGCAGGGAGTGCGTTAACTGATTAACAAAGTTGGAAGGGACCTTGTAGATCATCTAGTCCAGCCCCCCCTCAAGCAGGAGACCCTACACCATTTCTGACCGATGGCGGCCCGGCCTCTTCTTGAAAGGCTCCAGGGAAGAAGCTGCCACAACTTCTCTTCCATGGGCTGATTGTCCTCACTGTCGAAAGTTTCTCCTCACTTCCAGGTTGAATCTCTCCTGGCTCCGTTTCCATCCATTGTTCCTTGTCGGCCTTCAGGTCCCCCCCCCTCCCTCTGGGGCAGCCCCTCGAGTATTGCCTGTCCAGTCTCCCCTGGTCCTTCTGTCCCCTAGACGAGCCAGGCCCCGTTCCGGCCACAACCGTTCTTCGTACGTTGGAGCCTCCGGCCCCCGAACCAGGCGCGACCGTCCCGCCCAGCTGCTCCTCTGGCCCTCCGGCCTCGGCGGCAACGCCTTGACCAGGCGGCTGGGCCCAAGTCGCTCTTTCTCACGGGACGCTCCCTGGGCTGCCTGGTTGCCAGAGCCGCGCGGCGGCCGCCGCCCCGCGAAGCTCTCCGGACAGAGAGGGCCGCCCGCCGCCGGCGCTGTCCGAGGGGCGCTGGGCTGGGGCTGGGGCTGGGGGGGCGACGCATGAGCCGCGGCCAATGGGCGCTCTCCCTTCTGACGTCATCGCGTCCCTTTTTTTTCCCCTGGCGGGAGGCGGCCCCCCCCCTTCTTCCCCCGCCAGCCTTGACCTCCCTTTCACCCCGAGCGGCCCGCTCGGCTGGCGAGCCCGCAGAGGGTGGGGGGGGTGGGGGGCTGAGGCGCCCCCTGCTCAGCCCTCCGGACTTCCGCCGGCCTCAGTTTCTCTTTTGTCACCGGTCAGCTTGTAGAACTAGGAGCCTCCCAGCCCTCATCGCGTCGGCTGCCCGGAGAGGACCTTGCGAGGGGCGGCTCGGACGGGCTACAGAGGGGGCGGCGGGGGCGGCGGGGGCTCCTGCACCCCCCCAGCAAACCTCGGGAGACCCTCCCCCAGATTTAAAGTTCCGGTCTGGCTCCCCAGCAAGACCAGCTGGCCCCCCGCCCCCCCCCCCCCCCCCCTCGCGCCCCCCCCCCCCCCCCCAGGAAGATCAGCCACGGGCTCCGTCCCACTTCAGCCCTCCCATCCGGCTTCTGCTCTGCCTGTGTCTATGTGGGCCTGTCCCTGCTTTAGCGCCACACGGGACTCCCCAGGGGTGGCCGAAATATCGTCCCCAGCAAGATGGCTGTGATGGCGGGAGCCTCACAAGTGTGTGCATGCGGGGAAGGCTACATGCCACAGCGCACACGTCACATGGACTGTGGCTGTCCGCGCACAGCAAATGCTGCCTTGGCCAAGAAGGGCACCTGAGCGCCTTAATTTCCCTTTCTGTGCCAGGGGAAACGGAAGGAAGACGCTTCCCTGAGCAAAACCAGAACCTCTGATGGTACTCAGAAGCCCCCCCCCCCCCCCCCCCCCCTGGGCAGACCAAGGCATGCCCATCACTGCCTACTCTGATGCTTCCTGGACCAGCTGTAGATTCCCAGTGATGTTCACGGGCAGCCCCAGGTCGAGTGCATTGCACTAGCCAACTGGAAGGTGACTACATGCGCGCACACGCCATCCCTTGCTGGATTGGACCCCTGGTCCATCTGACCTACCAGCCTATTTTCAGAGTGGCCAACAGCTGCGCAAGGAAGCCCACAAACCTCCCAGCAGGTGGCCTTCAGAGGTCGTCCCACCGCCCTGGAGGCTGGTCCCTGTTTATCTCCATGGCTTCCCTGAATTGATCCAGCCCTCCTTTGATGCCAAACAAGTTGGTAGCCAGCGCTAGACTCTTGAATTCCAAAGTTGAATTTTGCATTGGGTAAAATGTCTCCGGTTTGTCCAGCTTCTTCCAAGAGTCACATTCACAGGGTGACCCCTGGTTCTAGCATTTTTGGGGGGGTGGGGATGGGGGAACAGCTTCTCTTTCTCCAATGTACCCATGTCATGCATAATTTTGTATGCCTCAATCATGCCCTTGATTGGTCACGACACATCAAAAGGAGCTGATTTGCCTATTTTTCTCGGCAAAAAGGCCCCAAACGTCACCCCCCTTTCCTCACACAAGAGCTGTGCCACCCCTGACCAGGTTCGTGGCCTCCTCTGAACCTTCTCCAGCTCTACCATCTCCTTTGAGGTGTCGCTACACCTGATGCAGATGTGCCATTGGTGTCTATCAGGGCATTATGAGATTGGCATCTCTATTTCCAGTATTGTTTCTTGTTATCCCTGACATACTGTTGACCTTTTTTTTATAGTGGATGCAGACTCTGTTTGTTAAGCCTGGGTTCCCCAACCAGGGTTAGGTAGACAAGCTAAACAGAATGTGCAGCGTTAGTCAGATAGGCACACAGATAAATGAGTGAGCTAAGCTTGTATGTTTATTAACATACAGTAAAAATAACAGATACGCTTGTGCTATCAAGAATATATTTTATTCCAGTATAAGTTTATGGCATAGTCAAAAACAGTCCAATATTCATTTACCATGTAGTCAGTCCATTCAGGGATATTCAGTTAGCAAAGTCCATGTAGAATATCCTATTGTCAGTTCACATAAATCAGTCCGTTGTTGTCTCTCCCGTTCGAGCAATGCAGTCTTGCTTCCAAGCAGTAATCAGGGATCATCAAAGCCAGAGAGAGAGAGAGCAAGCTGTAGCCTTGCTACTTTTATATGGTTTTCATAACCACACCCACAGTTGCTATTTTACAGTTAAAGCTGCATACACTAACTATGATTCATAGTTATTATTTCACCTAAAACAGTTAGGGTGAACAATGTTATCCCTAACATTCTCCCCATTTTAGGTTACATAATAAATATGAATCATTTACATCTTTAGAAAATATTTTTCGCAACTTTCTTTAAACTTAGTTGCTCCTTGAGCTTTTGTAAATTGGTCTGCAATGTTTTCTTCTGACATGCAGTATTCCAATCTTATCAGTTCATTCTTCACTGCTTCTCTTACATTCAAATATCTTAGGTCAGTATGTTTTGATCTAGTTTTTACAGCAATACTAGTAGCTAACTTTATAGCTGCTTGGTTATCCTCATACACCATAATGGGATCTTTTATAGTTATTCCCATGTCCAACAACAACTGTTTGTAGAAAATCAAATCAGTGCATAATAATGACAGACATGAAAATTCAGCTTCCATCGTGGATAAGCTAATATGCTGTTGTCTGATTGACCTCCATCCTATTAGTGTCTTACCAAATAATATAGCCATACCAGATGTTGATTTTCTAGTGTTTATATCAGTTGCAAAACCTGCATCTGCATAAGCACTAAGACTCAAATCACCCTTTGGCTCTATATATAATGCATGGTTTATTGTTCCCTTCAGATATCTCAATATTCTTTTTAAAGATGTCCAATGATATTCTTTTGGATCTGAATTAAAACGTGCCAGCTGATTCACACTATAAGCAATATCTGGCCTTGACCAATTGCTTATATATGATAAGCTACCAATCAAAGATTGATATATGGACTTATCAAATTTGGGACTTTGATCATTAGTTTGGCAAACTTCCTGACTCATTGGAGTCTTTGCCGGTTTACAAAGTTCCATCTTATAAGTTTTAATTAATTGGCAAATTTTATCTTCTTGAGATATCTTAAAACCATTATTTGTTTTATTTATTGTCAATCCTAGATACCTTTTAATTTCACCTAAATGCTTTATTTTTATCTTTTTGGCTAATAATGATATAATTTCATTTGCTTCATTATTAGTTTTAGTTATTAAAGCAATATCATCAGTGAATAATAATAATAATGACACCGTTCCATTATTTTCTCTTTTAAACACACACGGATCTGCTAAACCAGATTTAAAACCTATATTGTTTAACTCTTTCACAATATATTGGTTCCACTCAAACCCAGATTGTTTTAACCCGTAAAGACTCTTTTTGAGTTTCCAACAATCATCACTATTTACTTTATTTTGTTTTATGCCAATTGGTTTTCTTAAATATATAGTGTGCTGCAATGGTGCATGTAGATAAGCAGTTTCTACATCCAAATGGTTAACGATATAGTTTTTCTTAGCTGCCCACACTAATGCTGTTCTTAAAGATGTAGCTTTAAGGCTTGGTGCAAAAACTTCATCGTAATCAGATGCAGTTTGATTAAATCCTTGAGCTACTAACCTTGCTTTATGGGTAACAGTCCCATCATTTCCAGTTTTTACTTTAAATATCCATTTGCACCCAATGGGTTTTTTCCCTGGAGGTAATTTGGCATCTTCATACACTTTCATTACCTTTAATGAATTTAGTTCTTTTTCCATTGCCTTTTGCCAATTCTCCTGATCCTTAGCAGGATACATCCTAAGTTCATCTACACTAGTTGGAACTTTAGTTACTTGGCAAACTATACTTGCTTGATACCTATCAGGTGGTCCAGTTACACGTGTAGTACGTCTAGGTATTATAGGACTTACAGGTGGACTTTCCTCTATTAATTGTTCTTGATCATGTAACTCTTCCTGATCAACTATTTCCTCTTGTTCTGGTCCTATTTGCTCTTCGTGGACTTCTTTAATTGGACTCTTTTTACAGCTAATCTCATCTTTCTGCCTTTTGTAGGGTTCAATAAATACTTCATTATTTAAATCTTGCTCTAATCTATTCCATCCTACATGTTCTAGGAATTTTGCACTAGCACTGGTGTAAACTCTAGATGTACCTGGTTCCCAGAATCTATAGGATCGATGATTTGATGTATAACCTACAAAAATCAATCTTTTAGCTCTATGCTGTCCTTTGTATCTAAGTTGTGTAGGGATATGCACCTATGCTGGTGCTCCAAATGTGTGCATGTAACTTAAATCAGGTTTTGTACCATGCCACAGTGTGAATGGTAATTCACCTGTTGTTGAATTAACAACATTATTTAATATATGATTACCACACATTATTGCTTCTCCCCATAAATTGTCAGGTAATCCTGAATCAGACATCATAGTTCGTGCCATTGATTGTAATGTTTGGCCTCTTCTCTCTATAAAGGCATTATGTTGTGGCCTATATGGTGCAGACATTTTATGTTGAATCCCTAACTGTCTTAGTCTGTTTTTAAATTTATGATTTGTGAATTCTGTGCCATTATCAGTGATGAGAGTTACTAATTTCTTTTTAGTTTTTCTTTCAGCGAATTTTAGCCAATTAAATAGATTTTGATATGTTTCAGTTTTGCTCTTCATTAAGTAGCAAAACCCATATCTAGAATAGTGATCCATTATACTTAGTATATAGCGAGCTCCTCCTACACTTGGTTTCTTCGGACCTATTAAATCAGCAAATACTACTTCTAAAGGCTCTTTAGTAGTAAATCCATCAATTCTATTAGCCGGTATGACCCTGCTCTTATTTTGATTACAGGCATTACATTGCAAATACTTATCACAAGGTTTCAAACTTATTCCCTTGGACAATTCAACAGTTTTCTTAAGCATTTTAAAATTTAAATGCCCTAGCCTTCTATGTAACAAGTGAATACATTCATCATGAGGTTTCTGGTTTTCATAAATTGTGTTAGCCACCTTTAAACCATCATCATTTAACACATATAATCCATCTCTTAAAGATGCAGTAATTTTCTTATCATCTTTTGTAATTAAGCAGTTATCTCCCTTAAATGTAACTACATATCCTAGTTTAACCAAAATTCTAACTGAAATTAAATTAAACTTAAGTTGTGGTACATATAACATTTTTACATTCTCTTTTATAAAAGAACAATATGCTATACCTTCACCTTTAGCTTTCAGTTTCCAGCCATTGGCTAACGATATCTGCTGTTTACTCTGGGTCATTTTTATAAACTTTTTGTTATCATTTGTTATACAATGGGATGCCCCACTGTCAACCACCCATAAATTATTTCTTACAGCTCCGTTCGTATACATGGCTAACTCTAAATGTTTATTTATCTTTTGATGATTTGTAGTATTCTGGCCAGCGTTCTGGC
>BLBF01000074.1:818511-921549 GCA_015471245.1 Laticauda colubrina
AAAATTTTTGTTATCATTTGTTATACAATGGGATGCCCCACTGTCAACCACCCATAAATTATTTTTTACAGCTCCGTTAGTATACATGGCTAACTCTAAATGTTTATTTAGCTTTTGATGTTTTTTAGTATTCTGGCCAGCATTCTGGCGCTTTGCCTTTTTACAAAATCTTGCCAAATGTCCTCTTCCTCCACAATTAAAACACTTTTTAATTGCGTATGCAGTAGGAGGTTTATTATCTTCTTTTTGAGGTTGCTCCCTCTTTAATTCATCTCTTTCATGCCTTCTTCTGGCCTCTTCAATCAATCTGCCAGTTATATCAGTTAAAGTTAAATTTTCCTTTGGCAAAATTTCAAGTGAAGTTACGTAGTTATCATAACTTTCATCAAGGGAAGATAGAATTATATAAACTTGATGTTGTTCAGAGAAAATAAGTTCTTTCTCTTGCAATTCTTGGAAAATGCTTTGCATAGTTTTTAAATGACTCTGCATATCACCATTTGTTTGGAGATGTGTCCTGAAAAGCTTCCGTGTTAGATTTATATGAGCACCAATATTATCCCGAACATAAATTCTCTTCAGCTTCTGCCAACACCCAAAAGCCGTTTTCTCTCCGTGGATATAAACAAGCTGTTGATCAGTTAAGGTTAACCCTATTATGCAAATGGCTTGTTGATTTTTATGCTTAAATTCTTCTATCTTTAGTCTGTCTTCCTCATCCTCTGGATCCCATTCTTCTACGTTTGGTGGATTTTCAATTATGTTCCACAGACCTTCTCTTCGTAGAAGTAGACTACATTCTGTAGACCATGATACATAGTTTGTTCCATCCAACTTGGATATAAGAGACAAACTTTGTAGATTGACTTGTGCCATGTTTTCTTATATGGATATAAAAATATAATTAATAAAACACAGCTGTCTGTTTACTGTAATGTATAACAATACAAACTCTCACTTTTTACATAAATCTGTTTAACCTAGTTAAACTGACTTTGCAGCCTCTGGGCCCATAACCAGTGTTAAGCCTGGGTTCCCCAACCAGGGTTAGGTAGACAAGCTAAACAGAATGTGCAGCGTTAGTCAGATAGGCACACAGATAAATGAGTGAGCTAAGCTTGTATGTTTATTAACATACAGTAAAAATAACAGATACGCTTGTGCTATTAAGAATATATTTTATTCCAGTATAAGTTTATGGCATAGTCAAAAACAGTCCAATATTCATTTACCATGTAGTCAGTCTATTCAGGGGTATTCAGTTAGCAAAGTCCATGTAGAATATCCTATTGTCAGTTCACATAAATCAGTCCTTGTTGTCTCTCCCGTTCGAGCAATGCAGTCTTGCTTCCAAGCAGTAATCAGGGATCATCAAAGCCAGAGAGAGAGAGAGCAAGCCGTAGACTTGCTACTTTTAAATGGTTTTCATAACCACTCCCACAATTGCTATTTTACAGTTAAAGCTGCATACACTAACTATGATTCATAGTTATTATTTCACCTAAAACAGTTAGGGTGAACAATGTTATCCCTAACACTGTTGATCCCCTGCATTGAACACTCATGCTAAGTGCATACAATGTCCTTCAACATGTACGGTGGAAAACCTCATGCTGGCGAGAGAAAATGCTGTTGATATGATATTGGGCAAATCACTTAGTTTAAATCCTATTTGCATACTTTTTACACGTGCTATACTTTTATGAGTTATTTTATATTTATTTTATTTGCTCAATATTAAAGGTTATACAGGTGAAACTTGAAAAATTAGAATATTGTGCAAAAGTTAATTTAGTTCAGTAATGTAACTTAAAAGATGAACCTAATATATGACTCATTACATGCAAAGCAAGATAGTTCAAGCCGTGATGGGTCATAATTGCGATGATTGCGATGATTATGGCTTACAGCTCATGAAAACCCCAAATCCACAATCGCAGAAAATTAGAATATTACATGCAATCAATAAAACAAGGATTATACATACAACAATATCAGACTTCTGAAAAGGATAAGCAGGCATATGTACTCAGTACTTGGTTTGGGCCCCTTCTGCAGCAATGACTGCCTCAATGCGGCGTGGCATGGAAGCTACCAGCCTGTGGCACTGCTGAGGTGTTAGGGAAGACCAGGATGCTTCAATGGAGGCCTTCAGCTCTTCTGCACTGTTCGGTCTCATGTCTCTCATCCTTCTCTTGGCAAAGCCCCATAGATCCTCTATGGGGTTCAGGTCAGGCGAGTTTGCTGGCCAGTCAAGCACAGTAATCCCACGGTCATTGAACCAGGTTTTGGTACTTTTGGCAGTGTGGGCAGGTGCCAAGTCCCGCTGGAAAATGAAGTCAGCATCCCCATAAAGCTCGCCTGAGGGAGGAAGCATGAAGTGCTCCAAAATCTCCCGGGAGACGGCTGCGTTGACCCTGGACTGAATGAAGCGCAGTGGACCAACACCAGCAGATGACATGGCTGCCCAAATCAACACAGACTGCGGAAACTTCACACTGGACTTCAAGCGTCTTGCAGTGGGTGCCTCTCCGTTCTTCCTCCAGACTCTGGGCCCTTGGTTTCCAAACGAGATGCAAAAGTTGCTCTCATCAGAAAAGGGGACTTTGGACCACTGAGCAACAGACCAGGTCTGTTTTTCTTTTGCCCAGGTAAGACGCTTCTGACGTTGTTTGTTGCTCAGGAGGGGCTTGACAAGAGGAATAAGACACTTGAAGCCCATGTCCAGGATCCCCCTGTGTGTGGTGGCTCTTGATGCACTGACTGCAGCCTCTGTCCACTCCTTGTGAAAGTCCCCCACACTTTTGAAGGGGATTTTCCTGACCATCCTCTCCAGGCTGCGGTCATCCCTGCCTGCTTGGGCACCTTTTTCTTCCACCCTTTTCCCTTCCACATAGCTGTCTATTAATCTGCTTTGATACAGCACTTTGGGAACATCCCACTTCTTTTGCAATGACCTTTTGAGACTTTCCCTCCTTATGGAGGGTGTCAAGGATGGTTTTCTGCACAACCGTCAGGTCAGCAGTCTTGCCCAAGATTGTGATTCCTACTGAACCAGACTGAGAGGCCATTTAAAGGCTCAGGAACCCTTTGCAGGTGTTATGGCTTAATTAGCTGATTAGAGAGGGACACTTTGAACCTTTTCACAATATTCTAATTTTCTGAGATTGTGGATTTGGGGTTTTCATGAGCTGTAAGCCATAATCATCACAATTATGACCCATCACGGCTTGACTAATCTTGCTTTGCATGTAATGAGTCCATCTCATATATTAATTTCACCTTTTAAGTTGCATTACTGAAATAAATGAACTTTTGCATGATATTCTAGTTTTTTGAGTTTCACCTGTATACCTACAAGCTTCTGACACACGAATAAAGAACAGTTTCCGAGATCTCTTTCTTGATCAGCTCAGATCCTGTTAATTAATTTGGATTTTTTGGGCACCAGTGTGCATCACCATACACTTCCTCGCATTGAATGACCTCTTGTCATTTTGAACTTCTGCCACTTATCTAAACTTTGAAACATCTGCAGCCTTTGCGGCTTAGCCCAGCTGCGCAGAGCTGGCCCAATTCCTCACCCGAAGGTGTGTGTTCTGCTGCAGCCGGGCTGAAGACCTTCTCACCCTCGTGAGAAGGTGTCACAAGGCAATCCAAGACCAACATTATCTGAGCAGAGCGAGCAGGGTAAAGAGGCTCCAATTTGGTTGTCAGCCTCTTGGCTCCACACTTGTCCCTTGTGCTCCCCTTAACCAATATGCTTGCCCATTCATGCCGACCCCCCGCCCCCAGTCAGTCTTTGTACTTCTGTCCAGGCCAAACTCACGCTGATGTATCAGCAAGGCTACAAAGCATAACAGAATATTCACAGTGGCCTCGCAATTCTCTCCATCCCTACTCTTCCAAGGGCACCCTGAGCCTTACAGATTACCAGAGTTGGAAGGGACCTTGTAGGTCATCTAGTCCAACCCCTGCCCAAGCAGGAGACCCTACACCATTGCTGACAGATGGTAGTCCGGTCTCTTCTTGAAAGCTTCCAGCGATGGAGCTCCCACAACTTCCAAAGGCAACTTCTGTTCCATGGGTTGGTTGCTCTCCCTGTCAGGAAATTCCTCCTTATTTCCAGGTTGAATCTCTCCTTGATCAGTTTCCATCCATTATTCCTTCTCTGACCTTCAGGCGCTTTGGAAAGCAGCTTGACCCCCCTCCTCCTCCTCTCTGGGGCAGCCCCTTGAATATTGGAAGACTGTCTCCCCTGGTCCTTTTCTTTCCTAGACTAGCCAGGCCTGGTTCCTGCAACTGTTCATTCATCATCCTGGTCCCCTCATCATCCTGGTTGCTCTTCTCTGCACTTTTTCTAGAGTCTCAACCTCTTTTTTATTGTATGGTGACCAAAAGTGGATGCAGTACTCTAGGTGTGGCCTTACTAAGGCTTTATAGAATGGTATTAGTCCCTTGATCTTGATTGTATCCCTCTGTTAATGCAATTTAAGATTACTTTGGCTTTTTTGGCTGCTGCCACATACGGCTCATTGAACTGGTTGTCTACTAAGTTCCAAGATCCCTCTCACAGGTCAGGGCTCCCAGTCCTCATCTCCCCAGGCCAGGAAGAGGGCAAGCTTGTGGTGCCCAGTTTGGAGGCAATTTCTCTTCCAGGACTGGATTCTGCTGCAGAATCAGGAGTCTCTCCACCCATGCTTTTTCCATGGTGGAGAACCCCCCACCCCTGAGGCATGGCTGCTGGAGGACAAGGACCAGTCCAGTTCCTACCTCTAGCCATCTTTGGCCATAATGCTGCATTTCTATGCAACTCTTCCACAGGTTTCTCCGCCCACCTTGTTTGTGGTTACAACAACACTGATGTGAAGGACAGCGGTTTCCCTCAGGAGCCAGGGTCATCAACTGGGAGGGGGGAAATACTACTGCACCACACTAGGTGTTTAAACATTACCACATCATTTAAGAGATACTTTTCAGAGGAAGGATGCAATGAAACAATTATAGAAAAAGAAGAAAAAAAACCACATGAGCTGGGCTCCAATAGTCTAAAGGAGAAACAACGGATGGAGGAAAGGCAGCTGAAAATGTCCCCAGATATCCCCAGGGGTCTCCTACCTTGACAACTTTTAAGACTTATGGACTTCAACTCCCAGAGTTCCTCAGCCAGTTGGCTGGAAGTTGAACTCCACAAGTCTTAAAGTTGTCAAGGTTGGAGACCATTCCTTCAGCCAATCAAACAAAAGTTGCAAGGTGGAAAAGTTGCAAACACCTCCTGAACTCTCAGTCATTCCATCCTGTTCATTTCTCTGGCAAGGAGGCTGGCTTTCCATGGAAAAGGACGGAGGAGAGGCTGCAGCGGGTGCCAAAGGGCCCTGCCTGGATGGCACGGAGCTTCTGTGCAAAGAGAAGGAACCAGGAGCAGAATTAAAATGGCTTTTCTGCTTTGGCAGCTCAGCTTCACCCATATTTGGGGTTCTGCCTTGGGGAATATGTTGGATGCTGGGCAGACACCTGGGATGGCCAGAGGAAATGGCTGCCATGGATGGAGCCCAGAAGGGGAGTTGGGGATTTGTGCTTCTGCTTAACAACTTCCTCTACCTCAGATGAGCCGTCATCCTCAGCATCCTCAGCATCACTTCAGAAAGATTGCAGTGGGATTTGCCCACTCCCACCTCAAAGCCAGAAGGGGTTTTCACCTTTCTTTTAAAAGGCAGCTTTCATTTAAATTTGACTACCGTGAGTCATTGTGTTCACATTTCTGTGGTTGATCAGTAGCAAGACAAAAAAAGTCATTCTCATTGCATTTTCGTGGAAATTTAGTTTCCACTCCTTAAAGCTAAGATAAAAGGACTTGCCTTTTGTAATATTCATACCTCCCAGATTTTGCATGCTTTTCTTAGAAAAGTACTGTGTTTGGAGAAAAGTAAATAAAGGGTCACAACTTTGACTGAAGAAACCCAAATGGATGCAGAAATGAGATGGGACAAACTTCAGTTAGATCAATGAGAAATGAATAAATTCCAATCTGACTAAGCAAAAGTCTTACAGTTGGTTTGGATTGAATGACTTCAAATATCCACTGATAGAGCCTGAGCTGGCTTGACTGACCAGAGATATTTGAGGCAGCCCTTGCAAATGCTGGAGTTTCTGTGAAAGACACAACATCTCTCCCAGAGGTCATGGAATGAAAACACAGAATTATCAAAGCCTCGCATGAAAAAATGCCTCCTGCAATGGAGATACTCAGATTTCATTTCTTTGGTGTAAAAAAGGAATGTAGAAATGTTGGAAAAGATGCGGAAAAAGGCCAGGCAGATGGAGAGTAAAGATGGTTGGTGGAAGGTGAACTTAAGGCCACTCAGTTCAAAGAGCTGAAGATTAATTCGTGGAAGACTCTCCACTCTTGGTGACTCAATTTTCCTAGAAATTATGGCTGTTCAGGTTTGTGTGTGGTAGGAAGCAATCCCTTATGCTTTTCCTCTGTTAGAGAAGCCCCATTTGTTGTGTCCTGACAGAAGATAAAGTGAGGAAATGGCTGCTACTCATGAGACCTTCTGCCAGGACCCCTTGTGAAAGCACGGAAGAAGGAAGACTCAGCAGCCACCATTTCCTAGGTGAAGGGCCCTGGGGAGCCTCCTCTGGCATTGATGTCTCTTTGCCAGATTCTTTCATCACCCCTGATCCAAAGATACAGTTTAAGAGTTGGAAGGGGCCTTGTAGGCCATCTAGTCCAACCCTCCGCTCAAGCAGGAGACCCTACACCATTTCTGACAGGTGGCAGTCCAATCTCTTCTTGAAAGCCTCCAGTGATGATGAAGCGCCCACAACTTCCGAAGGCAACTTCGGTTCCATCGGTTGATTGTTCTCTCTGTCAGGAAATTTCTCCTTATTTCCAGGTTGAATCTCTCCTTGGTCAGTTTCTATCCATTCTTCTTTGTCTGGCCTTCAGGTGCCTTGGAAAATAGCTTGTGTCAAACCCTGGGTTTGCCATACCGGGGGAGGAAAACAGCCTTGAGAGCTTTGACCCCCTCCTCTCTGTGGCAGCCCCTCAAATACAGGAACACTGCTGTCATGTCTCTCCTAAAGTTGTAGTTGAAAAGTTGTAGTTGCAAAGACTGTTCCAGAAATGTCAACTTTCTCCAACCAGGTTTTGTGCGTGGAAGATCCATGGGATCCTTAAAAGGTCCTGCCTGATTTTTGGAAAAGAGGAGAAAGGAGGAGGACTGGAAAAGATGTATCTCTGACAAGGCGGAACTGGATCAGAGAGATTCAGTCAGCGGTGGCTTTACCGTGTTTCTCAGCACAAAAATATATTTATGTTCACTTTTATATACACCGCGGGTTGTCCGTATATATTTCAGCCACATGTCCTGGGAGGAAGGACCTCTGGGAGGCTTTAGAGTTGGTGCTGTGGCCCTTTGGGTCAGTCACACCAGCCATTTATGGGTGTTGCTTCTCCTTCTCCGTATTAATTAAGGATGTGTTCCTGAGCCAAGTAGGGAGAGATTTACAGCCGTTGCCAGGAAAAAATGACCCCAGCTGAGAAAGCAGCCTTCTCATCCAATTCCCATAGAGCCAGAAGCTGTGGCCGCCTTGAGAGGTTCTCAGCCCTTCTGAGTGGAAGGACTGCTCTCATTTCTTTTGCAGAAGTCCTCCTTCCCAAACAAAATCCTCATTTAGTACTCTGGGACATAATCAGACCATGTCGCTATGAGAGCAGTGATTTTCTCTCACCCCACTTTTCAGACAGATGTTGAACAGGAGATAATAATAACAATAGTTTTTGCATTAACTGTAACTAATTTTCAAAGGGCATCTGTTAGATGGCCTAGTAAGGTTAAGCAACTGTTCATTTTGTTGATTCTTTATATATGCCATTCACCTTGTGAATCCTGACCTTTATCCTGGCCTTTGATTTCTTCTAAATCTGAATTTTACAAGTCCTATGGTGCCAGCAAGAATTATGAACTGAATGGGCAACACAACTGGGTCTTTAGAAATCCATGTGAAATCCAAACCAGTTACTTATCAGTTTTTAAAATTTTACATCAACAGAATATTTTTTGCAGATGAGACTACTGTGTCTATCATAAACCCAACGGATTATGGACTTCTCTATACTAAATGAAAACTTTTGTAATCACAGATTATGATTATAGTTCAACGTACAAACCTGAGAAAACAGCCCAGATCCCTTTGCTCCTATCAAACTATATATTGTTGTCTTGTCTGTTCTTTTCATGGAAAAGAACCCTGAGCTCTATGAAGCAAGTATTATTTATGTCATTCTTGAACAAGATAAAGATCCTGTTATCTGTTCCCAACACATTTCTTTGATATCTGTGCAGTCTAATATTTCAGCCAGTTTCGGTTAAAGTCTGGGCCAGTGTCTCTCAGGTGGTTCTTCTGGTTATGGTAGGACCAGCTCCACATGGATTTATACAAGGCCATTAAGACTCTGATAACATTCAAATAGTGGAGTTGCCTCAACATAATTCAGTAGCTCTGATTTATTTAGGCAGCTTCTGCCCTGGTTACCTGAAGGTTTCTGAGGCAGGTGTTGATATAAACATGATTTCTTCACAGTTATGTGGCTGGCCTGCCAGTTTTTCTTGTGCTTTTTCACTTATTCCCTAAATCATGTACAATTTTTAGTGCATCATCGTCATCTTGGATTAAGGATGCAGAGAAACATTTATATTTTCCTTCTGGCCTTAAGAGTTTCTTCCTTGTTTTTTTAGAAGCCCTGAGGTCTTTGAAAGAGATCCCAGCAGAAGCCGCACAGCGCAAGGGAGCAGTCCACACATTTTGTACCCCAGCCAAAAACTCCCGTTCCTAATCTCATTCTGATAACCAGTCTGTTGATAGCATAACTGAAGAAAACCAACTGGACGCCATTGGGTTTTAAAAATTAATTTAACTTAATCCAACTGTTTTCCAATTCCCATCAACTTTGGGCAGTTAACAAAGGATTTAAAAAATAAAAATAAGGCAATGAAAATGAAAAAAGTAGAAATGGCAGAATAACAAACTCAGATGGAAAGAAAGAAAAGAAAGGAGTTTCAATAATTCCTCCCCCCCACCCAAGGCCAAGTGAAGAGCCATGTCTTCAGGCCCCTTCAAAACACCAGCAGGGTGGGACACCTTCGAAAATAAAAAGGAGCCTCATGCCAGAGAATAGGTGCTGCTACGGAGAAGATGTCCCTCCTGTGTCCCAAGAGAGGCAAGGGAGTGCCAACTCTACCAGATCAGGTCAGTTGGACAGATGATTTGGTGGTCCTTCAGGTACGTAGGGACCTCCGCCATATAAGGCTTTCTCAGTAGCACCCTCGAATCACACCAAGAAGCAAATTGGCATCCAGTGTAGCGCACAAAGGAGATTAATTCTTGCACCACTACATTCTGGACTACTGAATTGAAACTTCAATAAGGTTTTTGAGAGCAACCCCAAGGGGAGGATGCTACTGTAGTCCATGACCAGGGCATCTGAAGGGCCAATCTGGGGAAGACAGCAACTGGCACATCCATGCAAAGGTCTTCTTGGCCACAGTCAACACATGTTCAACAAAGAGCTGCAATTACAGGATGACCCCCAAATAGCACACACACACACCTTGATTGGGGAAGTGCCAATCTACCCAAGATCAAAGGTGTACTATTCCCAGGTTTGGGTGGTGCAATTCCATTCTGGTAAGGATTTAAATACTTGGTGTTGACAATTATATGATATTGGGTTGGGAGTTACTGTATGTTCTGCTTCCTTGTGTCTTTTGATTCAGAGATTCCTAGAAAGTTTTCTCAGTGGGTAATTCTGAACTTTATCCTTGATTCAGATGAAGAAGGAAGTTGTTTTACAGATGCCGTAGGATCTCATATTCATCTGGGGAAAATGAATATGGCTAATAAGATTTAGCCATATTGACTTATATTTTGGAGGTCTTCTTGGCTTTATGCTTTCATAATACTTGAAATAACTTTAGAGTATGTACAATAACTTTATATGGCAGGGTATCCCTCAAGAGTTCCAATAGATAAATTTTCTTGGGAAAAGTGGATTTAATTTTCCAAACTTTCAAGAATATCATCAAGGATATTAAAAACTTTGATATTGGTTGAAATTAGTAAATTAGGAACTTTAGAATTCTCTTTGGTCTCAGTGTGAAAGCTATTGTCTGATTAGTTAGTTACCCAGTAGCTTGGTTGTTTAATGATTGTGTATCATCAAGTCGTTGCTGATTCTTAGCAACCACATAGCTAGATTGATGATCTGTTCTTAGCTTGGTCTTTCAGGTGTCCCAATTCTACTCTCAACCTCCCTGTGAGTGAGCCCATCCACCTTACTGGTTCTCTCCTTCTCTCTCTTTCCACCTTTCCCAGTATCAAAACCTTCCCCAGAGCCCTGGATCAATAGCAGTAACTGTGAGAGAGATCTTGAAGTCCCAGTGGAGAATCACTCAAATATGAGCCAGCAATGTGTGGCAGCCACCAAAGTCCTAGGCTACATCAACAGAGGGATAGAATCAAGGCCATGTGAAGAGTTAGTATCAGTTATAAGGTCTTGATAAGGCCATACTTGGAATACTGCAGCCAGTTTTGGTAACCACAGTATAAAAAAGATGTTGAGGCTCTGGAAAGAGTGCAGAGAAGAGCAACCATGAGACGATAAGGGCCCTGGAGACCAAGATAAGAGGCCTGGAGGCTAAAACACATTAAGAATGGTTGCTGGAATTGGGACGTCTAGTTTGATGAAAAGAAGGAGTCGGGGTGATATGATAGAATGATTCCAATATCTCATCAACCTCTTCTCCAAAGCACCTGAAAGCAGAACAAGAAGCAATGGATGGAAACTGATCAAAGAGAGAACCAGCTTAGAACTGAGGAGAAATTTCCTAACAGTTAGAACAATTAATCATGGATTGGCTTGTCTCCAGAAGTTGTGGGTGAAGGTTTTTAAGAGGAGACTGATGAACCATTTGTCTGAAATGGTATAGGGCCCCTGCTGGAGCTGGGGGTTGGACTGGAAAACGTTGATGTGTTTGATGATCCATCAGTAAGTTTCCTGGGTTCTCCATGGTGTTCTCAGGAGTCTTCTCCACAAAAGTTTTGGAACTTTTTGAACAATCCCATCCTATCCTGCTTCTTCAACACTTCATCTCTCGTGAAACCTTAGCAAATATTGGACAAGCACAACATCCATTTGCTCTGGGATCAGTTTCAATAACTGAACTTAATACAACAAGATATCTTTGTATAAAATATTGGGACAGAAATTTAACACTGATTCTTTAACCTTAGGAAAGCTTACATTACACATCATTTACATTTCAGATTAAAAAATCTGCTTTTTTTTTTTTTTTAAATGTGTCACTTGAGCCTTTCACAACATTACTTGTTTATTGGTGTCTTCAAGTCATTGCTGATTCTGACAACTGCCTGGGCCAGCCTCTGCAGTTTTCTTGGTGAAGTTTTCCAGAAGTGATTTGCCATGGCCACCTTCCTAGGGCTCTCAGAGAAACCCCCCGCCCAAGCAGGAGACCCTACCCCATTTCTGACTGATGGTGGTCCAGTCTCTCCTTGAAAGCCTCCAGTGATGAAGCTCCCACAACTTCTGAAGGCAACTTCTGTCCCGTTGGCTTTATTGTTGTCGCTATCAGGAAATTCCTCCTGATTTCCAGGTTGAATCTCTCCTTGACCAGTTTCCATTCCATTATTGGCTCGCTTTCAGGTGCTTTGGAAAACAGCTTGACCCCTTCCTCCTCCTCTCTGTGGCAAATCTTGGAAGATGCTCTCCTGTCTGCCCTGCTCCTTCTCTTCCCTAGACTCGCCAGGCCCAGTTCCTGCAACCCTTCTTCCAAGATCTCTTCCAGCCGTGTTTATTCTATGTTCTAATCTCCAGCTTGTTCAGGCAGTGGATTCTGGAGAAGACATTGGAGTGGGAATCTCTGTGTATTTTTCAGGACCACCAACCATGATGTCCTGGGTATTCAGGGTCCCAGTCTTACCAAGGCTGGGGGTGTCCCTTGATGAGTATTCTGCCTTTCCTTGGGTGAGGGGGCAATTCTAGGACTCATCAGTGGGGGCTCCTTGTGGCTCGAACATGGGGTAGCCTCCCCTGTGTTCTTCAACGCCTGCACAAATTGCTCCAAGGGGTCGCCTGATGGTTTGGAGTGAGATTCCGTCACTGTCCTAAAAATACTTGTTGTGCTGTTTTTGGACCAGGATGTCCGGTGCCAGGGATGCAGGTCCTCAATGCTGCACGGTTCGACTGCTGCACCGGCCTCTGGGTGGGGCAGCCCGAGCCATTGCACAAGCTGCTGCCCTTCTGCATCCTTCCAAGGTTCTGCCGCGGGTTTTGGCGACCTCGGCTGGCTGTGCGCGAGAAGGGCCTGGCTGGTCTCCCCCCTTGACCTGGGTGTCCGATGGGAGGGCGGCCCTCACGGCCATCGCGGTGGGGGGATCCCGACGTTTCTCCCAGATCTCCGTCGCCTACAGGCGGCCTGCGGATCGAGGCCCGCTCCCGGCTCGCCAGCTCCGTCTCTGGGCGGCTCCGTGGGCTTCGGCCGCGCGCGTCCCCTCCACGAACCCGAACACGCGCGCGCTGCTGGGCCCGCCCCCTCGCTGGGATTGGAGGGCCGGAAGAGAGGCGCCCCCCCCCCGCTCGGAATAAGCGGCGGGAGGGGGGAGATGGTGCTCCAGGCTTCGGTCCGTCCTGCCGGGCAGCCAATGGCCGGCCGGGGTCGGGCGCCCGTCCGGCTCTGCCTGGGGGGGGGGGCTGTGCGCGCCCGCCCGTCCGTGTTTGCGGAGGCGACGCCAAGGTCAGCCCAGCGCTGGCGCCCTCCTGGCACGGGGCTGCGTGGGGTTCGCGCCGGGCGGCAGCCGACAATCCCAGCCCGGCTCCGCTTTCCGGGCCGTGAGCGGCCCGCGTGGCTCGGGCGCTTGCCGAGAGGGGGCAGCGCCCGCAGGGCTCCGGCTGTCCGGCAAGTCGGCTTCCTTCCGCGCGGGACCCGCCGCCGCCCGCCTCCCCGCCCCTCGTCCAGCCGATGGCGGGCGGGCAGGGTCCGGGACCCCGGCGGCTTCCAGGCCGCTTCCCTGCCCCACGAGCGCCCCCTTCTCCGGCTGGGACCCGAAAGCCGGTCCTCTGGGCGCGCGGGGAGGGCCGCCGAGAGCCCCCGCCCCGGGAACGGCTCAGCGCACCGCCCCGTCGCCGTGGCCGGTCGGCCGTCGGGCTCCCCCTTCGCCGGGCCCCCTTTGCGCTGCGGCTCCCGGCCGGGAGAGAGAGCGCGAGGGCGCGCGAGCCGCGGGCGCGCGCAGCCAGCGACCCAAGTCCTGGACTTTAGTTACATTGTTGGGCGAGTTTTCCCAACTCCCTCGGCCGCGGCGTTGCGCACACCCGGCGGGACTGGCTGGGCTCCTCTCGGCTCTGCCTCCAGCGGCGTTTCCAAACGCGCTCCGGCCTGCGAGGAGGCGGCGGCGGCGGGAGGGGGGAGGAGAGCCCCGGCCCCCCATCCACCAGCGCGACGCGGAGAGACGCGGAAGGGCCCTTCCAGCCGGCCGCCCCGGGATCCGCCTCCCCGCGCCTCTGGCTCGGCGGGCGACCCTCTCGGCGGGCTCCGCCGCGGCCCCCCCGCCGCCGCCGCCGATCGCCACGCCGCGCTGCTGGGCATGAGTTAGATCGCGGACATGGACACCAAACATTTCCTCCCGCTGGGTGAGTTGCCGCCGCCGCCGCTGCTCAGCGCTTCTTTCTCTCCGGGAAGGGGGCGGCGGGCTTGGAAGAAACGGGAGCCCCGCGCGCTGGGGGCGGCCACCGGGCGAAGGGAGCGGCTGCCTCTCTGGGCCCCGAGCAGGCTCGAGTCGGGGGGCAGCGGCCGCCTCTGCCAGTTGCGCGGCTGGAAGCTTCGGCCGGGCGCCAGGCCTCCTCGCCGCGGGGCGGGCTGAGTGCGAGATCCCGGGAGTGGGGACAAGTCGCCGGGGTCTGCAACTCCCCCCGGGCGGCCGGGCAAGGCGAGGCCGGGGAAGGGAGGCCGAAGTGGCCCGAAGAGCCGGCCGCTTTCCAGTGCTCGGCCGGAGGCGGCGACCTTCCAATCCGGTCCGGCCGAGGGTCTTCCCGGGAGGTTGGAGAGGCGCCGCCGGGACCTTCGGGAGAGCCTCCCACCGCCGCCCCCGCGTCCAACTTGCCGCGCTCCGGCCTCGCCTCGCCTCCCCGCCCTGTTCCCGGGGCCGCGTGGAACTTTCGCGGAGCCCCTTTTTCCCGAAGCCGGCCGGGCGTCTCGAGGCCCCGCGGGGTTCGGCGCCGCCTCCAAGCGCGCCCTCGGGGCACGAGCGGCCCTTCCTCCGCGGTGCAGCGGGCCGGCCTGTCGCTCAGGGCCGGCGTTGAGAGGGGTGCTGGGGGAGGGAGACCCAGTCGAGCCCGCCTGGAAGCGGGCAGCGATGCCGAGGGAGCGCGGCCCGAGCTGGGCGGTGGGGCTGGCCCGCGCTGCGCTTCCCGCTCCTCCACGAACTCTGTCCCCAAAACCCGGGGCAGGAAGGCCGGAGCCACGGAAGGCCCGGAGGCGGCTGGAGGTGTTGTTGACAACTGCGAGCATCGGCGGGCGTGTTATTCCTGTTGTGGGTGTGAGGCGGAGGCGCTCCGGAGTGGGGGGGGGGGGGGGGGGGGGGGGGGCCCAGGGGGGGGGAAAACGGGGGAGGGGGTTATACCCCCGGCGGGTGGGGGGGGGTGGCGCCCCGGGGTGGGGGGGGGGGCGGTGGTTGGGGCTCAGCAGGGATGTAAACAAGTCATTAGGTCGAAATCCCGTCCGCCGCTGCGGCTTTGTTGGCCCTTTTCCTGCCTTGAAAGCCAGAAGGGATTCCCGGGTTTGATCGTGAAAGCCCGCGATTCGCTCCCTCTCGGAAGCTGCACGGAGAGCGGTTGTGTTTGTTGTCAAGAGCTAATCGGCTAATCGCAAATGGTGCGATTAAAGTAGGATTCAGGCTGGCACCGAAGCCGGAGAATTGGCTGCGGGAGAAAAGCGATTGAGCCTGGAAAGCATCTGGGGCAGGTGCCCCACACCTGGGCCCCGAGGGGTGCCATCTCGGGCAGGTGTTTCCAAACTTGGCCACTTTAAGACTCGTGGGGTTCAACGCCTCGAATTCCTCAGTCCACAAGTCTTAAAGTGGCCGAGACCCCTGATTTAGGGCACTCATTGACCGCCAGCGAGGAGCCTTGTTGTATTTGCAACCTCTGATTTACAGTCTCTGTGAGGCTGAGGAGCCTCCACCTACTCCGGGTCCCCAGCACTCAACTGTCACCTGAGACCAGAGACCATCACACGAGTGTGCATTTCTGATCCAGGTAATGCAAACCGGAATTTGCCTGCTCGGCTGCAGAATTTCTCCCATGCAGGTGCTCAAGGCCAGCATCCGATGCTCTAGAATGGCCATTGGATGATATTTTGTATCACCGTTGGGCAGAACATGGCGATTGTATTTAGCTTTCATTAACATAATTCTAATGAAGTGATGTTGACTCTCCCCTCCACTGCGGCTGCCCTGCCACAGCTTGAGTGAGATTGGCCTCCCTGCTGCAAGGCCCTGACTATTGGCTGACGGGCCGTGGTGGATCATTGCCACTGTTGCTATTGCCACGACCAGAAGCTCCTCTCTGGCTGACCCGAAGGATGCTGGGTAGGGAGCATTTGCCTATCTGGTGGTGTGTGGCTCTGCTGCTCACATTAGCCTGTGTGTGAGACTGTGTGTGTGGGGGGAGACTCTTCAGGGAGCATTTTGCTGCCTTTGCAAGGAGGACCAAGATTCTCCTCATTGAGGTCTCTGGGATTGTGTTGGAGGCAACTGGACTGGGCTGGAGGCTTCAGAGCAGGGAGTGGTTTGCCTCCAGTCCCTCCCTGCTGGACAGTTGGATGTCCAGGGTCAGTGCTCTGGTTATGCAAAGACTGACTGAAATGTTGATTCTGTCGATTTTTCTTTTTTAAACAGAAATTGATGCTGGTTAAACTTTTGTGGGTCTATTTGTCTTGTATTCCAGCCAGTTGTGGTCCTTTCCCAAGGAGAGTCCAGCCTCCCGGCCAAGTTGGCTTCTTTGCACACAGTGTGCCAAGGCTCTGCTCCCTCCCTCCCTCCCTCTTGTGCCAAGGCAGAGTTGACCTGTTGGGAGAACCTGGCCATTGTCTTGGGGCAGGGGTGACCCCTGTCATCATCCCATTAAGACAGAGGCCTCCAAACGTGGCCACTTTAAGACTTCAACTCCCTGCATTAAGACATCTGGTCCAGCCAATTGGCAGTTGTGAGGAAGCTATTCAGCTGATTATGGAAGGCTGCCCGTTGAGCTGAGTCCCATGGCAGAGTCAGGGAGGGGGGAGGGATGTCCAGCATGGTCCTGTAGGGAAAGCACCTGGACTTCATCCAGCCGGAGGGGAGGGAGACAAATCACCTCCGGTGACTCGGGTTGGAGTGGATTCTTCCGAGGCCTGGCTTCACACAACCAGTGTGCCGTGCCTGGCCGGGCTGCCTTCCAAGCCCCAGCGGGCCGGCAGCGTTGGTGCCCGCTTCCAGGCGCCTCTCCGGGAGCCAGACGCTTGAGCAGGGCAAAGGGTGTGCGCGTGCGCGCGCGCGGGAGTGAACTATCGGCCATTGGGGCTGGGGGCGCTGGGCGGGGCCACCCTCCCTTGCGGGGGGTGGAGTCCGGCGGTGGAGCCGCGCAGTTCTCTCCGGCTCCGCTGCGACGCGCCGTCCGCGGCTTCCCCAGAAGGCCAGGCCGGGGGCGGGGAGGGGAAGGCGGGCGGAGGGTGACGTGGCCTCCGCAGGCCGACCGGCCCCGAAAGCGCGTCTTCCGCGGCGGGTCCGGCGGGGAAGTCAAGGCTGCGGAAGCTCCGAGGAGCCGGGCCGGGGCCGGGGCGGCTCTTCGTTGCGGCTGCCGACCAGAGGCGGCACTGGGTCACTTTCCACCTGGACGGCTCGGCTTCTTGCGCAGATCCGGCCTGTTTGGCCAGCTGGGGTTCAGGATACGGTGTGAATGCGGAGCAAATCTTGGGGTCCGGGGCAGGATCTGGCGGCTCCTGGGCGGCTGGCATGCAGGGAGCTTGGGAAAATCCTGGATCCTGGGAATGTGTGACTCCAGCCGGGGAAGAAGCTCGGCAAGCTCAGGCAGTGCTGTGCGGGTGGCTCCCTCCAGCTTTACTCCACCTGCCCTTCCCCTTGGAGGAAGAGCAGCGGAGGAGGAGGAGGAGGAGGAGGAGGAGGAGGAGGGGTGGTGGTGGCGGCGGCGGCTCTTTCCTGTCCTGCCCTTTCCCCTCCTCACCCAGCAGTTTCAGGGGCCGGCAGGGAGAGGAAACTTCCCCGTGCCAGGAAACCTGGGGCTTCTCCCCTTTCAGAACATTTCATGAAGGTTGGGTGAAAAGGCCAATCAAGGCCAAGCGGGCTTCAGGGAGTCCAGGCTGGCCTGGATTTGTCTCTGGCCTTCCACCTGCTCTCCATAGGACAACTCAGAGAGTGTCACCCAAACTCACTCACTCACTCACTCTGACTAAAACTATCTCACTAAAGCTAACCAACAAACTAACTACCTGTAACTATGATTTGATTTGATTTGCATGCTACCCGTCTTGGTTAGAGGGGGCACTTTTTAGTTCTCATTTTAGGAGCAGCTCATCTCCAAATGGTGGTCTGGGCTCTTTCCTTTCAGCTCTCCTCCTATACTGCTGCTGCTTAGCCTACCTAGGTGGTGTGAATTTTGTCTTTTGAAATGAGAGATAAATGGCTTTCCTTGCGATGCTCTGTGGAATTACTCAGAACTTTTATTTGTGCATTTGCTAACGTTGTCTGTGCTGTATTGTTCTAACTCCTACAAGGAACGTGAAGGAGGTAGCTATAAGAAAACCTTCCTTTGACTTCTTTCCCTTTTGTTGGACTTGTCATTCTGTTCTTGCTTCCAGATCTCACTTTTTGTGTTTATTTGTCCAATTTCCACCCACTGTAATCAAAAGACTTTGTGGGCTGCAGTCACACCAAATTATACTAAGAGCGCACAGTATCTTCATAGCAAATCTGCTAGCTTCAGCGGAGGAGACAGAAGCAGGCGGCTTTGTGGCCAAGTGTGGAGTGGAATCCTTCTCTTCCTGATGAAAGGGAGAATACTTTGACCCCTGTCCTTCCTAAATCCTCACAGTTTTTGTGACTTTGGATTTCGGATCAGATCTGTAGGCTGTGAGATGTCACACTTGGTGTGACCTTGATTCTATCCCTCTGTTAATTAGCCTTTTTGGCAGTTGCTGGGTCATAGTTAAGTGATTGTCCACTAAGATTCTCAGATCCCTCTCACAGTCTCAATGGTTGAGCCAGGTAGCATCTATCCTGTACCTGTGTATTTGGTTTTTCTTGCTTTACACTTCTCGTCACTGAATTTCATTTTGTTAGGAACGGCCCAGTGTCATGATCCTTCTACTGTATATCAAGGGTCTTCAGACTTGACAGCTTGAAGATTTGTGGACTTCAACTCCCAGAATTCCTGAGCTAACCTGACTGGAGGAGGAATTCTGGGAGTTGAATTCAACAAGTCTTAAAGCTGTCAAGTTTGAAGACCCCCGTTCTATATCTTGAGTCTGTCTTCAAAAGTGTTTGGCTGTTCCCCTCAGCTTAATGTTGTTTGCAAATTTGATGAGTTCCCTTTCTATCTCCTTGTCCGAATCATTTATGAAGAGATTGAAGAATACTGAGCCTAAGACAGAACCTCGAGGTATCTCACTGCTTGCTTCCCTCCGTGTAAATGTAGTTCCATTGAGGACCATACATTGAATATGGTTGGTCAGCCAGTTGCGAATCCATCTGGTGGTGATACTGTGTATCCTACATTTTTCTGTCTTACCAAGTAGTAGATTGTGGTCGACTTTGTCAAATGCTTTTCTGAAGTCCATGTCTACTATGTTCACAGCATTTCACTGATCCACTAATTGAATCACTTTGTCAAAGAATGAAATAAGATTTATTTGGCATGGTCTGTCTTTGACAAACCCATGTTTTTAGTAATAGCTTTGCTTGTTTCTAGGGGTTCACAGATCCATTGCTTGATTATCTTTTGGGTCCATTCCCCCCCCCTTTTAAAGATTGGAACTATCAGCTGTTTTCCAGCCCTATGGTAGTTCTTGGGTGCTCTAGGAAATTTGTTCAGCAGTTCCGAGATCACATCTGTCGGCTCTCTCAGTACCCTGGGATATAATTCATCTGGTCCTGGTGATTGAACTTGTCTAGAATGGACAGATGTTGTCTTACCACTTTCTTGCCTATTTTGATTTATATTCCTAATCTGTCATGTACGGTACTGATTTTGTTAGGTTGAACTATTTTTTCCTTTTGTGTAAAGACAAATGCAAAAAAACATGAATTAAGTACTTTCTCACTGCTGCCAATCAGCTCCTTGCATCTTCTCCCTTAGTAGACTGATTGTTTCCTTGACTTTTTTTCCCTTGTTTTTACATATTGAAAGAAACTTTCATTATTGTTATTATTATAGGCATTTGTTGCAAGTCTCATTTCATTCTGAGCTTTCCTGACTTCATCTTTGTAGATTTGGGCTATTTGTTGGTATTCTGCCTTAGTTATGTGTCCTCTTTCAAATTTTAATACTTACGCAGTTTATCAGAGTTCTTTATGTAGCCATGCTGGTTTCTTCTGGGGTCTCTTATTTTACCTTTTCAGTGGTTTTATAATCTCATTTTTCAGTTTCCCAAGCTTCTTAGGTTGTTTTCCCCTTTAAGATCTTCATCCATGGAATCCTTTCTGAGCTGTCTCTTAAATTTGTTGAAATCAGTTCTCTTTAAGTTTAAGGCACTAGTTTTACTTTGTTCTATTGCGTGGACCTGCATTATGTTGAATATTATATGGTCACTGTCCCCCAAAGCTCCCATACCTTAAATCCCCTGTATCATTTCATCTCTGTTGGTAAGAATTAAGTCCAATATAGCTGGCCCTGTAGTTTCCTCCTTTACTTTTTGGTTGACAAAGTTGTCTGCTGGGTTTAGCAGGAATCTATCTGATCTTCCCCTGGGTGCACAGTTTTCTTCCAGATGATTTCAGGGCAGTTAAAAGTTCCCCATTACTACTGTATTGCTTCCTGCACACCTCAGCTAAATGATTAGCAAAATGTTCATCTATTTCCTTTGATTGGCTGGGTGATCTGCAGTATACACTTATGTCAATGTCATCTCTTTCTCCTTTTATAGTACCCCAAATGCATTCAGTAAAATTTTCATTCTTTTTCTTTTGCATTTGTATAGAGGTATAACTATTTCATACATATAATGTGATTCCACCTCCTCTTTTGTTAGATCACGTGAAGTATCACTTTATAAAACCCTAGTAAGACCACACCTGGAATACTGCAACCAGTTTTGGTCACCATACTACAAAAAAGATGTTGAGACTTTGGAAAAAGTTTAGAGAAGAGCAGCTAAAGAGGATCAAAGGCCTGGAGACTAAAACATAGGAAGAACGGCTGCAGGAGTTGGATTTGGCCAGGGTAGAGAAAAGAAGGACCAGGGGAGACATGATAGCAATATTCCAGTATTTGAGGGGCTGCCAGAAAGAAGAGGGGGTCCACTTATTCTCCAAAGCACCAACAGAAACGACAGATGGAAACTAATCCAAGAGAGAAGCAACCTGGAACTGAGGAGAAACTTCCCCACAGGGAGGACAATTAACCAGTGGAACAATTTGCCTTCAGAAATTGTGGGCGCTCCATCACTGGAGGTTTTAAAGAAGAAACTAGACAGATACTTATCTGAAATAGTGTAGGTTCTCTTGCTTGAGCAGGGGGCTGGACTAGAAGACCTCTAAGGTCCCTCCCAGATTCTTTTCTGTTCTATTCTGTTCTACATTCTGTTCCCTATTCCTATTGCATTCCATTCTATTCTTCCTGCTTCTTTTGAACAATTTAAATCTCTCTAGCTGTAGAATGATCCTTTCCGCCCTTCTGTCCTGTAGTTAGGAAACCCTTTGCTTCCAGCCATATCCCATTAATTCCTTTCTCCACTGTTTCTGTTCACCTTGTTCCTCCATATGGTGTCCTTGGTAGTTTAAATGGGGTGCTTTTAAAAGACACTTCAGCTTTGTCCAGAGAGAGAGGAATCTGTTGGGTGACAGAAACTATGGAGGCTTGTCTGGTGCTCTGGGGTTGCTGCAATGTCTACAAGAAAAAAATTGGTTACAGAATTATAGTTGTCGATTTGTGCCACTTTTTGGAGACAGAACAATCTTTGGAAAATGATATTTACATACATATATTGGCTCTCCACTCATATAAACCAGGGAGTGACCCTAACTGTTTGAGAACATGTATTTTCTTAACAAGGTTGTTTTTATCCACTATTAATGTATTATAATGTGTCAGTACTATTTTTTATGTACTGTAAATAGTGATGTCTATTGCTGATCTAAGACTGTAATAAAGTTATATTTTATTCTGTCTGGTGCTCTGGGTAGGGGCTCCGGCCTCTCTGATGCCAGCTGCTCCCAGAAGCTAAAAAGCAGTTATTCTCCTGTGGGAACGTTGCTAAAATCGATGGGCTTGGTTTGGGAGGAAACACACACATGGCCACTGCCTCCCTCCTTTGTGCTCCAGAGGGAAAAAATGGGTCTGTGCCAGTATTTTCTTCCTCCCCTCCCTGCAATCCTGCATAAAAATGGAATTGCTGTTGATAAAATGTGGCATGGGGAAGAAGGAGGATCCCAGGACTTTCCTGTCTCCTTGCTGGCTCCAGTTTTGCTCCAGATGTTTGAAGGTTGTTTGATGCCACAAGACACGAGGCCATCCTTTGCAAGTCTGCCCCCTCCCCACCTCCTGCATTGTGGTGCCAGGCACATCTGGCAGAAGCAGCAGCTGAGATGCCCCCAGACTTTCCTCCCCTGTGCCCCATGTACAGAGGTGCCCCCTTCTTCCTTGGGTGTGAGCCCAATGTGTGGGAGTTGGGCATTTGGGCAGGTTGTTGGCAGAGGAGGGTACCTTGTTTCAAAACAGCCAGATACTATTATTTTATGCCACCCTCTTCAGTATTTTGCTTTTCAGTGGGTCACACTTGTCTCCCACCAGGAAGAAGTTGCAGGTGGGTGTGGCAGTAAAACTTGATGGGTGCTGTGAGGCGATGGTCAGATTTATCGACTTCTCTCTCTGTTTTCAGACTTTTCTGGGTGGCCAAGAGGACTAGTCTCTTGTACCTCTGCAAAGGACGGGGCTGAGCATGTAAGGCTCCATGGGACCATTGTTGCCAGCCCTTTCCATAGAAAAATTAGAGCCTTTTCAACTTCCAAGCATTGCAGCTTGGTGTGGCTTGGTGGGCGTCCTTGGCAGAAGTTTTCAGGTGATGGGGAGGTTATTCCCTTGTAGATGCCTGGAGTGGATCTCTTTCCCTTCCCTCCACTTGGGCCAGGAAACCCACCGGCTGTTGCCTTTTCTAGCCTCCCCCCTCCCATTTTGGAGAAGGCTTATTGGGTCTCGAGGGGTGTGTGTGTGTGTGTGTGTGTGTGTGTGTGTATGTATCTATCTTTCCCTGCCTTTGTGAGGGAGGAGGGAGGTTGGGGCCTTTCATCCACTGGGCTGAAACACCCTTGTGCCTTGGAAACACCCTTGCACCACCCTTGGAAAGCTGAGGAGGGGGTGTCAGAACTCGAATACCCCCACCCTGTTTTTCCTCAACTGGGCAAAACGGAGGTTTTGGAGAGGTGAAAGGTTCTGGAGATAAGCCAACCTGAAGGGGTCTCCAGCAGAAAGCCCCCCCCCAAGGCCCACCACAACATTAGTGTCTGGCGCTATTGCTGACCCGAACTGAGCTTGCAGATGATGGAGCACAAGGGTCACTGTGGGTCCAGCGGCTTTAGCTTCTGGTGTCCCCAGGAGGTCATCAGCACCAGGTTTTACTGCTGGCTGCTGCCAAGCTTCTCCATGAGGGCCAGAAGCATGTCTTCTCTTTTCAACAACAAGGACAGCATGAATATTCTCAAAAGCTGAATTTCCTGCTCTGCGGCTTTTCCAGTCCTCTGGGTGACCTCCTTTGGCCAAACCTCCTGGGAAGAGACAAGTCCCCTTCCTAAAATGACAGCCTTGCTGGCCAATGAAGCCAGGCAGGAGAGGCGGAGAGTCAAGAGTTCCTTGGGCTCTTATCGCGCCCTGATCAGAACCCGGAAACGCCTCTTCTGTGAGTCCCATTGAGTGTAGAATGGAAGCCCTTCTCTGCCGCCTGGGTTTCCCCTGGTTTGAACCCTTGGCCAGGCCATCTGCTGCTGGGCAGCTCTGCTTACGAGCCCTTATCGTCTGCCCTCTTTGGGGGTGGAATGGCCTCTGGGCCCTACAGAGAGCCTCCAGGAAAGGAAAGGTTAGGAGGCGGCAGGGGGATGAAGGCATCCTTTGGAAGCTGCCCTCCCCCTCCCTCGCTTCAAGGGGAGACCCCTTTTTCCTCCATGTACGAGGACAACCCTCCACCTCCCCCCCCCCCTAGGAACAGGATGGATTGGCGCTTCCAAACAGGCAAAGCATGCTGGATCATTGGCTTAAATGAAGAAAGTGGTCCGGTCCTCAGCCGGCGTGGATCCAAGTGGGCATTCCAGATCAGTTCAGAGGCCTCAAACCCTCCCTCAGCCCAGAAGACCATGTCTACTTTGGGACCGTTCTCCTCCAATTCTGGAAGGCAACAAAGGGCAAAGCTGCCCCAGAAAGGGAGGGGGCTACACCACCAATACATTTGCAGCAGCTCCAGGATATTTCCTGGAGCAGGGTTGAAACCTGATGGAAGGATTTGCCTCCAGATCCCATCAAACACCCCGTAGCCTCTTTTTCCATAGGTGGCACCCAAGATGGTATCTTGTGGGGAGTCCTTCAATAAGCTATGAGTTCAAGCCATAAACAGATCATTTCCTCTTCCCATGTGAAAGACACGGAAGGCAGGATCACACGTGTGTGCACCTGGAGGCCCTGGTTAGCTCTGGCTTTCCTATTCGCGTGGAGGTGGACTCAGGGGCCTCCAAGCTAGCCCCAGTCTAGGAGCTCAATACCCCTCCTCTTGGGTTACCCAGGCCAGGCGGCCAGCCCTGCATTCTTGGGCCCCAGACAGCTTTGTGGGGCGATGGCTGTAGCAGGAGAGCAGCAGTGCCAGGTGGGCAGGCGTTTTAGAGACTTTTCTGGGGTTTTCCTAGGGGTGTGTAGGAGACTTCCTTTCTGCAAAGCGAAGAGGGGGCCCTGCTAGTTCTTGGTAGGGCAGAGGGGAGCCGCTCACCTTGTTGGCTCTGAGGCCAAGGCAAGACTCAGAACTGAATGGCTGTGCCAAACTGACTCCTTTAAACATTTCCTGATGTCCAACTGTTATCTCAACCACCATCTCTGTCCTTGTAATAGGAATAGAAATCCATCATTTCTTGTCTTTTCTTTGGAAGAACTATGAATAATTCTGCCCCATTTCCATCATGGCAGCCCGTCAAACCCTAAAGCAGGGGTCTCCAACCTTGGCAACTTTAAGCCTGGAGGACTTCAACTCCCAGAATTCCAAAGCTGGCTGGAGAATTCTGGGAACTGAAGTATGCCAGGCTTAAAGTTGCCAAGGTTGGAGACCCCTGCCCTAAAGGACAACTGTTCATCAATTCCTTCTCCAGGCTAAACACCCAGCTGTTCCTCAAAAGTTCTTGATCATTTCTTTCCTTCCTAAAATCTGACGCCCAGAACCGGATGCAGCTTTCTAGCAGTGAACTGAGTAGAATAAAAACAAGAAATTCTCTAGTCGTCAACATAGTAGTTCTGTTGATGTATATCCTAAAATTTGCACTGGGTTTTTCTGCCGCTGCCTCATATCCACCAAAATAGCCAGAGGGGTGGGATTCTTCCCATGGTACCAAATCCAGTAGGATTTTCCCCTATCTTATGCCTATGTCTTTGTTTTCTAACCACACCAATTTGCCTTTGATACTTGTTACCCCGAAAATAAGACCCTGTCTTATATTTTTTTGCTACCAAAAAGGCACACCAGGTCTTATTTCTGGGGGCTTTAACCCACTGACTAAACTTACCTGCATGTGTTGCCCACAGCCTCCTTTTCGCTATCAGAGGTCTTCAAAAACTGCGGCCGATAAGGCTTTCCTGAAGGCCTCTGCAGCCGATAACAGAGCTCTGGATCGATCCAGAGCTTTGTTATCAACTCCAGAGGCCTTCAGGAAAGCCTGACCAGCCTTGCCGGTTGCAGAAGTAATGGGCCAGCAAAGCAGGTGTCGGGATGTGCGAGGCCTGGCTACAACTATCCAAAGGTAAGTCGTAGGGCAGCTCCACCCCCATCCCCATTCTTGCTTAATTTTTACCCATAACTTTAGAGTGGGTGGGATCTTAATTAGGGCTTATTTTTGGGGTAGGGTTATATTGGGCACATGTGTAAAAATCAAGCTAGGACTTACTTTCAGGGTAGGTTGTATTTTTGGGGAAACAGGGTCGGTCCCCAGTAAAATTCCTTTTACTGGTTTGTGTCCCATCTTGTCAAGATCCTGAATCATAAGACACTGGCAAGTTTGAGGTGATGCAAAGAGTAGCTTGTGCAATGTTTGTAAGAACATCGGCTATGGGTTCTGTTACGTCGGAAGCCCTGCCAGATGTTGAGGGCCAAATGCAGAGAAGTCCAATCAGAGCAGCCTGGAGAAGGTCTCCTGGCTTTCCAAGTGTTGCTCAGGAACTGGATGGGGCGCTTTGAAGAGGATCAGCTCTGAATAACAAGATCCCAGTGTGGCTCCTGCGGATGGCGGCATCGGGAAAGGGCTCTGTTGTGGGCAAAGCTAGCAGATGGTGGGCTTCAGGCTTTAAAGCCCCTTCCCACCCTGTAAGTGCAGCTCTGCCACTGCTCATCCAGCCCTGCTCTGCCCACTTCTCCCCAGGCCCAGTCTGCATCCATACGTTTCTCGTCCAGACTCAGTAATTGGGGTGAGAGGTTTCATAGCCGTTTGTGCAGGTGGCTGTTTTTCCACCTCTGAGATTTTTACTGGAGGTAAAAGGACAAACTGTGATGCCACCTCTGCAAATATCTGGTGCAAGTACGGGATTTCGGCACTGCAGGAGGATTGATTGGCACAGGCATTGTCATTCTGCCACTGTCGCGGCTAACTCTGGCTGTCTGGGAGGAGAGAGGCGTTCCTCCGATGGCCTTGCCCGTCAGATGACCATCGAGCCCACATTTTGAAGGTGGGTTTCAGGCTCGGTTTGGAATGGCAGGTTTGCCTGCGGCAGGAAAGGGCTCCATCGGGTATTCCAGGCTGGGCTGCTGGAAGTGCTCCGGTGCCCTTTGAGCGGCTGGTTTCACTCCTCCCCGTGTTTGTTCCCATGTTCATCGCCTGGGCCACTGTGTCCTCGTCTCAGCTGCTGCTCATGGGTGACCTTCGTGTGCCAAAAGTTGCCTTGTTGCCGTGCCCCACCCAGGACATTCCCAGCTGCCTCGCAGAGATGTTCAGGGACCTGTTTTATGCACCGGATCAGATGTTTGTCTGCAAAAGAACATGCAGCATTCCAAGACGCTGATGCGCTGCGTAGGGCTCCCAGGCTAGTGCAAATAGGCACATCTGTCACAGCAGTTGATGTGTTGCTGTCTGCGTGCAGCAAGGAAGATGGTGGGCAGGACAGATCCAAGCAGGAGCGCCCACCCGAGAAGCCTGCGGAAGAGGAAAGAGGATGGGCACCTACAGGAAAATCCCCAGTGTTTTGAGTGGCCTTGTTTTGACTTTGCGTGACAAGTACTCAGCCTGCTTTTAAGAGAGGCAGGGATTAAGGCTTGCCTTTTGACTTTCAGCAGAGAATGCTAAATGTGCTATCCTGGTTTTTATTGCAGCTGGTGCTAGCAGTCTGGAAGGTGATACAGAGCCAACGTATGTTTCTGTACCCATGAAACCTGCACTGAGCCATTCATCCAATTCAAATGGAACCTTTTATGGCAAATGCACTCTAGGTCTTCAATCTCCCTGCCATTCAAACCGGAAACCCCAGTTCTCAGCAACATGTCCAGTTAATTTAAGTGAATCTTGACTAGAATAGAGCTGGAAGGGACCTTGGAGGTCTTCTCGTCCAGCCCCTTGCTCAAGTAAGAGATCCTATACCATCTCAGACAAAGTGGCTGTCCAGTCTCTTCTTGAAAACCAGCAGGGATGGAGCGTCCACGATTTCTGAAGGCTGTTTTTCATTGGATAATTGTCCTCGCTGTTAGGAAGCTTCTGCTTAATTCCAGAATCTGGGGAGGAGGTGGATATGCTGCCTGGCAAAAGACTTTCAAAACAGAATTGGAAGGGATCTTGGAGGTCTTCTAGTCCAGCCCCCTGCTTAAAAAGAGACCCTATACCAGTCCAGATAAATGGCTTTCCAGTCTCTTCTTAACAGCCTTCTGTGATGAAGGTTTCTTCCTCCATGCCAGTGACCCCAGTGGTGATGGCAGAGGTCTGGTCAGAGGGAAAGCTCCTGGGCTCTTGCTTCTATGAAGCAAGAGGACTTGTGTTTTGCCAATGTGTTAAAACAGCTGCTCTTCTGCCCTCATTTTCTGCCAGGAGAACCAGTTGTCTTGCTTGCCTTTTGCTTTTGTACCCCCCCGCCCCAGCCAGACTGGGGGTTTTGGGCAGCTCTCCTGGTGGCATCTAACCTAGGTTTCTTAGATGCAGGATTTTCAGGTTGAGTTTCCATCCAGGCAACCTCTCTCTGGCCAATGGAGCCTTCCTGCTTTATGCTGTAACACAGGGGTCTTCAAACTTGACAGCTTTAAGACTTGTGGACTTCAACTCCCAGAATTCCTCCTCCAGTCACGTTAGGTCAGGATCCAATTCTAGGAATTGAAGTCCACAAGTCTTAAACTTGCCAAGTTTGAAGACCCTTGCTGTAACACAAGGGCATCTGGAACCAGCAGGAAGAGCAGTCCGGTCCCACCTTAGGCACAAAGCCAGATAAATGATCTGGGGACAGTCCCCTCTCCTGACCCTGAGAAAAAAAGAACTCTTGCAACCCCTTCCTGGAAATCCTGCCCGAGAAAACTGCAGGGACCAATCCAGGCTGTTGCCAAGAGTCAAAAACTGATTTAAAGGTGCATTAAATAAACAACTTGGAAGTCTGGGGGCCAGAGGCTATTGTGTTCTATTTTTGCATCTGGTGCTGTGTGTGTGTTAGCGTGGCATGTAAGTGTTGCAGGTGGCCCTTTTTCAGTATGAACTAGGACGTTGTGAGTCTTGACAAAAGGTGTTACTTTGGATTTTGAGCCCCAGGTCTTGTGGGAAGTGATCCTTTCTTTGTAGAGATGTGTGTTCAGCTTTTAGGCTCTCTTGCTCCTTGGCATCTCACCTGGGGTCACAAACTGAGCAGGTTCCCCACCAAAAAGCATTTGGTTACAAGGCCGTGGTAGACGGGGGTCCTTTAAACCAGTGAAGGCGCTCACTCCCACGCACAAAGTCACGGCAGCAAGATCAGCTTACTTAAGTTTTAGGGGACTAATTAGTTCCTTGGCGAAGTGCTTGGAGAGCAAGCACTAATTAATTGGCATTGTTTATAATTGCTCCTTCGGGGCTGTGATCTTCAGGGACTCCACTCCGGAAAGACATTTGGGCTGCAAAAGGCAGGTCCCTCCCTCCCTCCTTCCTGGCTGTTTCCTCCAGCCCTTTTGCCTCAGCCAGCCTCCAAGCAGCCTTCTGGAGGAGCTGCCTACGTAACTCAAGACCACAGAGACGCAGCCTGTTTGTCCAGGGATTGGAAGGTGATCTATCCGCATCCTCTCTGTGGTCCATTCAATTGCAACATTCTGGGTTTTTTTTGGGGGGGGGAGGCTCAAGGGAGTAGAGGAGAGATCTTGTGACAGGGCAGTTAACCTTTGGTCCGGGTGGGAGAGCAGCGTGAGGCACAGGCCGCCTGCCGCCACCGCCTCTTGGCTCTCTCGCCAGAACTGCCTCCCTGGCGGGGGTCATCCTGAGTCAACAGCGGTGCAGCCAGGGGAAGCTGCAGGCCAGGCATCTCCGAGGAAAGCCGTGTGCCTCCTGCCACCTCAGGAGCAGCAGGGCAGAGAGAGAGGGAGAGGGGGGGAGGGAGAGCGCCAGGGCCTCCAGAGGAGGAGGAAGCCGCAAGATTTTGCTGACCATTGCTGGGCAGAGGACACCCTAACACGGGGGTGTCAAACTCAAGCCCCCCCCCCCCCCGGGCTGGATCTGGCCCACAGAGGGCTTAGCTCTAGCCCACAGAGCCGGCCTGGAAATTACAAAGGACTGGCCTGCAGGGCCAGGGTGGCCTGCTGCAGCACCTGGGTGGCCAAAATGGGGCATGGGGCCATAGGTGACCCTTGTGTGCCCCGTTTTGGGCCTGGAAAGCCTCCTGCAGCACTGTCGGCCAAAACAGGGCATGCATTTTGGCCAGCAGAGTGCTGCAGGAAGACACCTGTCCCGTCTCCTCCCCCTGCCCCTCCCCCCAGCTGGCCCACGGAGGAGAATTACAACGCTGATCCGGCCCTCCAAGAAATCCGGTTTGACACCCCTACCTTAACAGAAAAAATGCTGTTTCTACAACCAATGCAATAAGTCAACTGTGATGGGCTCTCATTACAAACTCAATTCTTAAACATTTATGTTGGACATCAGTAAGGGTACTGCAGGGTACCTGCCCTCCACATGGCTAGAGCGACAAGCAGCAGCAAGAGCAACTTCTGTGCCTGGATGTTAGCTCACATCTGTTGCCCCCTTTCCTTGGCAGCGTTGCTCAAGAGGCCCCTCATTGCAGGTTGAACTCTAAACCGAGGGGAAGCAGTGGAAACAAAGTCCGGTCCATTTGCAGTTCTCTCTGGAAAATGATCCATCACGTCAGGATTGAAGTTGATGCCCAGAGGGAGGCAGAGGATTGAGTTCCCTGGAGATGCCTGTTGACCCAACCATGACCTGATAAGGGCGAATGGCTGAATTCCTGTTCTGCGTTGACAAAGCCCCCCCTCCCCAATAAGCCAGTTTTGATCAAGCTTTAGTTTAATTTGCCAATCTTGATTTGAGCAAAATTGCAAAGTGAGTTTACAGATACAGATGAACAGAGTTGGAAGGGACCTTGTAGGTCAACCCCCCCCAAGCAGGAGACCCTACACCATTCCTAACAGGTGGCATTCCAGTCTCTTCTTGAAAGCCTCCAGGGATGAAGTTCCCACAACTTCCGAAGACAACTTCTGTTCCATGGGTTGATTGTTCTCACCATCAGAAAAATTCTCCTTATTTCCAAGTTGAATCTCTCCTCAATCAGTTTCCATCCATTATTCCTTGTCTGGCCTTCAGTTGCCTTGGAAAACAGCTTGACCCCCTCTTCCTCTCTGGGGCAGCCCCTCAAATGTTAGAAGACTGCTATCCTGTCTCCCCTGGTCCTTCTCTTCCCTAGACTAGCCATGCCCAGTTCCTACAACCGTTCATCGTATGTTTTAGTCTCCAGTCCCCTCATCATGCTGGTTGCTCTTCTCTGCGCTTTTTCAAGAGTCTCAACGTCTTTTTTATAGTGTGGGGACCCAAACGGGATGCAGTAGTCTAGGCGTGGCCTTACTAAGCATAGAGTGGTATTAGTACCTCAACTTGATCTTGATTGTACCTCTCTGTTAATGCAGCTTAGGATTGCGTTGGCTTTTTTGGCTGCTGCCACACATTGCTAGTTCATATTTAACTGGTTGTCCACTAAGACTCTGCTTTCAAGTCCTTGCTGAAGAAAATCATTTGAAGAAATTCTAGGAGGCTCCTGAGAAACGTTACTAGTCCTGTTGAGAAGCTAATAAATGTGGAGACTCCTGGAGTGAAGCCTCAGTCTTGGGGACACCTCAATAGGTACGGGGAGCCCCCTAGCTGGCCGTTGCCTTTTCTGAGTTTGACTGATCCTCTTCCCCAACAGCCTTTGAACTGTAGCTTCTCAAACTTCGGACAGCAAAATCAGGATGTGTGATTCTCCCTAAGAAACTTGGTTAGTTTTATGGTGCAGTTGGTTGTGATTTGATGTCATTAAAATTTTTGATAAATCAGTTGCTTAAGTTGAAATTCTGAGATCTATTGGGAAGCCAGGAAAGAAAAAACTTTGTCGAGAGATTTCTGCCAACTATTTCCCTGTGAACCGCTCTCTTGTTTCTCTGTGGTTAAAGCCCCTGTCACACTGCACCAACGGATGCAAAGAGGATGTAAAACAGAGAAAAATGCTTGCCATCCATTGGTTAACGCGATGCATCCGTTCTGTACTCACTGCGTCTGTTTTTCATCCTCTCTATCCGTCCAGCATCTGTCCACTGAGATTTCATCCGCTCAAAAAGTTTTGAGCTGCACAAAACTTTTTGAGTGGATGAACTTTCCGCCGCGTCCGTTCTACATCCGCTACACATACGGGGAACGAACGTTCTATGTCCGTCATCATCCGTTACACATCCGCTGTATCCGCTCGGCATCCGCTATGCATCCGCTCCTTCCTCTGCGCGTCTGCTTTACTGTTCTCCCATGGAAGCCCTGTGGATGTGTCATCCGCTTCCATCCGCTTCCATCCGCTAGGCTTCCGTTGAGCATCCGCTTAACATCCTCGCTACGTCCTCCCCACATCCATTCCTTTCCGTTGTTGTCTGTTCTCTTTATGCAAATTTGGGGCACTTTTGAGAGCGGATAACAACGGATGGAGCCACGGATGGAATTTTGCCCGTCCACTGTGTCCTTTTTACATATGTTTTGCATCCGTCGGCCGATGTGACCTAGCCTTAAGGCTGTGAGCAACTATGGGGGAGTCTCTACTTTTCAACCTGTTCACATATACTCCACACACTCTGGGTCAGGTTGCAACCTGTGGATTGTGCAATTGTAGCCAGTTGGATTCATTTGGATGGTGGTTAGGAGCCAGGGACCGTGTGGTTGAGTGCTTGCCAGACCATTAAACTCCTGTTGGTCTTCCGAAGGAAGAATTTCCTCGATCTTTCCATACATTTTGCCTCCATCTTCCCCTTTGACCTCCTCCCTGAAATGCTTGTGCTGTGGGCCCTCTGCTCCTTAGGGAAGAGCCACCCTCCCCAGACCCCTATGCTCATCCCCTCAGCTGACCTGACCTCTTGGACTTGGCCAACTTGGTGTCTTCCCTTGTGATCCTATCCAGTATCAGTCAGGCAGCGCTGATAGACTGGGGGCTCCCACTCGCAGCTGGTGAGGTCATCCCACTCCAGCTCAGGACCCTCCTGATTCCCTCCTTGCCCTTCTTCCAGAGGCTCTTCTGCTCCTCCAGCCCAGTAATAGGATAATTTAGAGCCACAGCAGCGCAGTGGTTGGAGCCCAGTACTGCATGTTACTTCTGCTGACTGCCTGAAATTTGGCACTTCGATTCTCACCTGGCTCCAGGTTGACTCAGCCTTCTGTTCTTCTGAGGGCAGTAAAACGAGGACCCAGATTGTTGGGGGTAAGAGACTGACTCTGTAAACTGCTTAGAGAGGGCTGGAAAGCCAAGCACCTGGGCACAAACAGACTCCCCCTGATACCTCCAGCTCAAACACACCCCAACCAGGCACGCAGATGAAACCAAGCTTCCTAATAAATGATAGCTGTCCATTTACTCAGAGCCAAGCTGCACTAAAAGCCTCCAATACAGGAAACACAATGTTGCCAGCCAATCAAGACAAAAAAAGTCACAAAACAGACAGAAGATATTAGAAACGCCAATCAAGCAGAACACAGCAAACTCCAAGACCAACAAGCACAGACCAAGACTCCCAACCAATCAGGATGAAGAAAAAACCATTCTGGCACAGCAGTGGGCTAGCACCAAATTTAAAACAGAAACGGCTGTGAAAGCCTGACCCACATACGAACTCAGTACAGAAGCCTGATGATGGCAGATGAGATTCTGCCGAAACGTTGCTACAACTTTAAAAGCACAACTACAATGACATGGGAAAATACCCGAATAAAGCTGAACAGCGTGTGTGTGTGTGTGTGTGTGTGTGTGTGTGTGTGTGTATGTATATGAGTATATATTAACATGTGCTGGAGTTTTGGGGACATTGTTTGCTTTCTGTTGTATGCCACCCTGAGTGACCAGATTCGAGTTGGGCGACCTTATACATCTAATAAATAAATGCTTGCCAAGTTGTGCGGCATAATCTTTCCATGTGAGTGATGCACCCTGGTATTTTCTAGCCAAATTTGGGAGGAAAAGAAGAAAGAGAAACTCCATCTTACACGAACCCAGCTGGCATTCCCTCCTTCCCCCGCAGAGAGAGGGAAGGAAGGGTGGGGAGGTCAGCCTGGTCCTGCCCCATCTCTGGTTGGCAGCCGGGGGAAATGTGGGAGGGTGACTGCCTAGGCTCATGATGGTGATGAAGACGAGGGGCTCAGCAGTGGAGAAGGAAAATGAGGAGGGGGCAGCAGCAGCAGGAGAGCTGGGAGGAGATGCTGAGGTCGTAGAGGAAGAGGAAGTGGGCAAAGCCAGTGATATCCGAGTCCAGCCTATGTTTCGCTGTCTCTTCCTGGAAGGGAAGCTGTTGGGTGAGCTCCCGGTGCCAGTGATGACTGAGAGCAAGGAGAAGAGGCACAAGGTTTTTCTGGAGCACATCAAGCGGAGGAAAGAATACAAAGGAACCAAGTTGGAAGGGACCTTGGAGGACTTATAATCCAACCTCCTACTCAAGCAGGAGACCTGAGCCCAGTGATGGCTAACCTTTTCAGCACCGAGTTCCCAAAACGCATGTGTGTGTGCGCAAACCCCCCAAATGCAAGACACATGGGTTGGGATGACGGCTTGTGTGCCCACAGAGAGGGCTGTGTATGCCACCTCTGGCATGTGTGCCATCACAGATCTAGACCATACTGGACAAATGACTGTCCAACCTCTTAAAAGCCTTCAGTTTTTAAGTACCCTCAACTCCTGAAGGCAACTTCTGTTCCACTGGTTAATTGTTCTCACTGTCAGGAAATTCCTCCTTAGTTCCAGGTTGAATCTCTCCTTGATCAGTTTCCATCCATTGCTTCTTGTCCTGCTCTTTTGTGCTTGGGAGAATAGCTTGATGACCTCAGATATTGGAAGGCTGCCCTCCTGTCTCCCCTGGCCCTTCTCTTCCCTAGACTAGCCAGGCCCAGTTCCTGCAACTGTTCCTCGTATGTTTTGCCCTCCAGTCCCCTCATCATCCTGGTTGCTCTTCTCTGCAATGTCTTCTTTTATATCATGGTAACAGAAACTGGCTGCAGTATTCCAAATGTGGACACTTAGCCTAACGCTTCACGCCTGAATTTTGCTTCACGCCTGAATTTTGGACTTCTCGTGACTTCTCTCTCAATAATAGTTCCTTTTGAAATGTAAATTGTTTCAAGAGTCTTTTGGGAAGGTAGTTGAGGCAGCTCCTTACATTTGGTCTCTTGACTGCCGGAGAGGATGAATCAGCCCCTTCATCCCGGGAGCAACCTGTTGGCCCCCCCCTCCCTCCAGACCATGGTAGAAATGTCCTTTCCACCATCCCAGTAAAGACTGGAGAGCATGTCTGGACAGGCTCCTCACACAGAAAATGCCCCAAGTGGTGACTGAGACCAGCAGCTCAGACAAGGCCAGCAGCCAGTTCGTGTTAATGAACCGAATTCAGAAGCTGTCCCCAGTCCATCCGCACCGGCTTTCTGAACACTGTATTTCTCTGATGATAGCAATAATTTTGTTTTAAAGTTTGCTTTGGTCGGATGCAGCCCCTCCCCATGTTCACCCAGGTGATTAGCCGGGCACTTGGAAAATTTGGACTTGCTCCTGGGCTTAGCTCAGGGGTGCCAAACTCAATTTCATTGAGGGCCACACCAGGGTTGTGTTTGACCTCGGGGAGCCAGGATGGGCTTGGCCAACATAACGTTTGTATTGGGAGGCATCTGTGATGGCCCAAGTGTTCTGCCAGTGAAAATGGGCTCCCGAGCTCTGTTTTCATCTGCAATGGCCTCCTGCAACCCTCTGCCAGCGAAAATGGAGCTCCATCATGGCTGAAAATGGAGCCCAGGGGAGCCACACATGGCTCTCTTGAGCTCCATTTTTGCTGGCAGAGGCACCGTGCTTTTCCAGGGCAGCCTCATGGGCCAGATCTAAGCACCCCATGGGCTGGATCCGGTCCCTGTGTTCTGACCAAGGCTTCCTGAGACAGTAACAATAACACGCTGTTCCCAAAACCCTTTTTCTAATTTCAATGGATGTGAATTATATGCATTCACAGCCCGTAATGAGTCCCAAACAGTTTGGGAATAGTCCAACAGAAGTCTGCCACAGTCTTTCAGGATAAGGCTGATAGGCACCCACCTTTATCTCCCTTGAAATGTTGCCAATGACTAAATTGCCGTGTTAGCTGTACAAGGCCAAACGGAGCACAAAGTCAACACGGAGCTTCAGAGCTTAAACTGACCAGAAGGAACAAAGTTGCTTCCTGCAAAGGCTCATGTCCCTTTGCTCCTCCTTTATGTCTTATGGGAGGGGCCAGTCATCTCCAAGCCTTACTCCCGAGTCGCCCCTTTTGTCTTAACAGTTCTTGCCTTCTGCCGGCTCTGTGCAAGCGCTCACTGGGAACAGGCTCCTCCTGTTCCTCTGCCTCATTGCTGTCAGATTGTGGAGGCTCTGGAGTCAGTCAGCACATATCTCTCAGATGGCCCTGGCCCTATCTCTGTTTTGGATGCAGATCCCTCATCCGAGCCTCCCCAGACTCCCAGACTGGCCCATGTTCCTCCTCACTGTCTGACTCTGCCGCAAGCTCTGCAGGCCACTGGCGGAGCACAACACCTTGGGCCTTGAGTTTGACACCCCTGGTCTCGGTGCTCTCTTAATCCCTTGCAAATGCAGTGCAGCCGATACTCTGCCTCACTCAGGAGTTTGCCTGGGAGGCCACAGATTTGTTCGAAAGAGAGCCAGAAGAAGCCTGTGGTCCCTGACACGCTTCCTGTTGCCGCCTGCCTGAAGTGTGCAACAAAGTCCCATAACCCATCCGAGAAATTGTGGTGGCTCCGTCTCTGACAGATATGAAGTTGGCTTGTCACCAAGTTACAAGGATGGCTCCAATTCACTCCCTTCTGGGGGCTGTACAGGTAGATCTGGAGTTACGACTGTTCCAGATTTCTGCGACCATCTGAAGTTACAGCAGTGCACTGATGGTGCCCATGCCTGGTCCCTGAGGTTGCACAATCAAAATCCAGGTGCTTGGCAGATTCCCCACATTTAGGGCTGCAGGGGTGCCTCAGCTCCCCCTCCTGCCTATCTCCCCCCCCCCCCATCTCTACCCTTTGCAGAGGGCCCTCCTGGTGGGGGAGAAGAGTGGCACTGGATCTGGACTGGACATCTGGGGTCTTCAGCAAGCTCAGCCGCCCCCCTGGGCTCTAAGCCCATGTGCCAACACTGTCACCTCAGGAAGTGCCACATCAAGTCCCCCGCCACAGCTGGCCAGCCCAATGCCTCACCACGAAGCCCAGCCTCCTGTGGCCTTCCTCCCGCAGGTGATGAGGGTCCTCTCCTCCATGGCTTAGCCCACCCATGAGGCAGCACTTCTTTCCGAGGCTGCTTGCATCCTTCGCCCAGTGGCATGTGCCATTGGCGGAATGCTTGGGAGGAAGAAGGCCTGGCATGGGGAGGGAAAGGCAGCCGGAAGGGCAGCAGGGCAAGGGGGGCAAGATGGCTAAAGGGGCAGGGGTGGGAGGCAGCCCCTCATCTTACTGAGGTGGGGCCAGGAGGGATGTGCTCAAGGTGGGCTCGAGGGCAACCAGGAAAGCCTCCGGAGGTGGCAGTATTTTCCTTGCCCTGGCAGCTCTTCCTGGGGCCCCCTTGTACTCCTCGGCTCTAGCGAGTGAGCAGGCAGACGGCTTGGGTGGTCAGCGCTGCAGGCTCTCCAAAGAACAGGACAACGACATCCATGTGCAGGTGGCCTGCCCCTTCCCCCAGCCGAAGCCCAGGCCACCCGATTCCCAGACAGAAGAAAGACCCCCTGGGGTCGCTACCTCGGAGGAGGGCTGGTTCCCAAAACACGAGGAGGGACCCCAAACTAAATGAGCCCATCCTATCCTCCCCTGCTGGCTCCTGTCCCTTACTTTGACCCCGAGGGTGGGTGTGATTCGCCCACCAGGGTCATTGCCAGGCGCCTTTAAACAAGGGAAAGTTTCTCTCTAGCTCATTAGTCACTTAATGGAGAGGGAGCGAAAGGCCCAGCAGCTGCACACGCACACACAAAGTGTGCAAACCCCATTTCAGCAACACTTGGCACTCAGGTGAGAAAAAAAGGACAAGGAAAGACTCTCTAGGTGGGAGGAATCTTGGCTGGGGGGGATGAACTTTATGCTGTTCCCAAGAAGGCGTTGAATCCGATCTCTCCCCCCCACCCCTGTCTTCCTCGCATCCTACTCAGGGGCAGATGGGCTGGGCATGTTTGCTTTAAGAACACAAACGGATTATCTTACATTTTTAAGGGAAAATAGGAGCTGCTGTGTCCCCACACCTGTGCAAAAAGTGCACCATCCTGTTTGCTGGGACTTTTTCCCCTTGCTGGCTGCTGAAGGAGGCAGAAAATTTGATGGCTTGGTGTGATTTATGAGACATGGATTTATTGGGGTGGGTGGGTGGTGGGTGGGATGGGGGGATAAATTCTATTTGCACCCGAGCCTCTCCCAATTCTTGGAAGCTTCCCAAAGTTGCCTTTCCCATCCAGGTGATAGATGTGCCTGTTTTGGGCTCCACACAGGCAGGAAGGCAGGTTCTCCCATACAAGCCTCAACTTCTCCGCGCTCCCTGGAGGCCCAGGCAGAAAACAGACTTTTGGGAACAAGTAACAACCGGTGGGGCCAGCAGGGCACTCCTTAGCCAGGTATCATGTTACCTGCTTACCTGCATTTTGCACCTTCCCCTCAGTCTCTTCCTCCAAGGAAGGCCTGGGGTGAAGAAACCCTTGAACCGAGAGGGAGCCAGGGTTGTGGGACAACTGCCCCAGCCTCTTCCCAGATGCCTTGGAGGAAATGGAAGGAGGAGGGGGAGAGGGGGGAGGGAAGTTGCCACAAGGCAAACAGATTTGGGGACCTAACCATCCTCACCCCCACCCTGAGAAAGCTCCACCATGTCAGGGTCTGGAAACTTGAGAAATGGGTGAGGGATTGCTTCAGGGAAGGAGGGGGAGGGGGCATTGCAGATAATGCCCCCCCACCAGTGACTCCAGGGAGGGTGGTGGGCTGCACCGTTCCATGAAGCAGCAAGGAAACTCGGGAGTAGCAACAATGAGGTGAAAAAGTGACGACATGTCATTAGAAAACAGGTGAAGAAAAATGAAATGCATTGTTAGTTAGGCCAGCTAACAGAATTATGTAGAGATTGGATAAAAATATTGTGCGGGCTTACTATTTTTATGAAATACTAGGATCTGTGCGATGGAAGGAAATTGTGGAACTATTACAGCAGAGGTCCCCAAACTTGGCAACTTTCAATTCTGGGAGTTGAAGTCCACAAGTCTTAAAGTTGCCAAGTTTGGGGACCCCAGTATTACAGGGATGGGATTTGTCGATGAGTAGGGGATCTCCATGGCGGATGCAAGGGGGTGAATGTGTTTGTAAAAATAATAACAATAACAATAATTTCATTGGTTATACCAGGCTTACCAGTCGCACAGCTTTATTTGCAAAGCTATACAGTTGAAAGTTCAACATCAGTAACTTCTATGGAATGTTTTGCAGAAACGGGGAACTGCACATAAGCTTTCCAAATAGTGTCGGAATTACTCATACCAAATAGATGAATCATGGTGTAAATTGCCAGCTGAATATGGCAGTAAAAGCTTTTCCAGGTGGGGACCAAAGGCAGGGAAGGGCGCCTGTATAGTTCCCCCTGGTTTTGAAAAACAGGCTTCCCTCCGTCTCTGGGATGAGCCAGGGAAGTCCCTGTCCAACACCTGGATGACACTCTCTGGCTATTAATCTCTAAATGGCTGATGTGAGAGGAGTCTCTCACATCAGAAGAGATGTGTCTCTCCGATTCTTTTTTTGCAATTGGAATGGTTAAGAAATGCAGCAGCTCCTATACTAGAGGTCTCCAAACTTGGCAACTTTAAGACGTGTAGATTTTGACTCCCAGAATTCTCCAGCCAGCAAGTCTTAAAGTTGCCAAGTTTGGAGACCTGCCTTCTGTAGTTGCCATCCTCCTAGCTTGGTGTGATGGGGATTGTAGTCCAGCATAACTCAGGAAGGCTCTGGGCTGCCTCGGATCCTTACCAAGGCTTAGAGCAAAAGTCTCCAAACTTGGCAACTTTTAGACTTGCTGGCTGGAAAATTCTGGGAGTTGAAATTCACAAGTCTGAAAGTTGCCAAGTTTGAGGACCCCGATCTATAAAGACTGACAGCAGCAGCAGCAGTTTAAGAACAAGGCGACCTGAGAACCGAAAAGGGGTTTGGTTTTGAGGGGAGGCTAAATGCCAGATGCAGGATGGGCCAGGCCCAGGGGAGCCAGGATAGCCGTTGCTGCAGCTGGTAAGGGTGCCAGGGAGGAGCTGGGCCAGGGGAATTTCCTGGTAGGGAGGAGTTGTCAGGCGGTGCTCCATTCAAAATCCAGGAAAGAAATACTTAGACTCTTTGATTTAGAGAAAAGTTATCTTTTACTGAAAGTGAAGTGGTAGCAACCAGAGAATTCTGAATCTGAGAAATTAGGCGCGCAATTCACATATAGAAAGTGATGGAAATGTTCCCACCCCCAATAGTTCAGATGACACTTCCAATTAGAAATTGTGAATATGTTCATGTGGGCATCTTCAGGTGATGATGAGGCCTCTGTCCGTTGACCTTGGCATACTTTGATAACGGGTTGCAGTTGCGCAGAGAAAAGAAAGCTAAGCGAGAAATAGAAACCTAACTCTATTGTATGATTCCCCCCCCCCCCCTTATTTCCACAACAGAAAAATGTAACACCTCCAGCTCACTTCCCAGAGTCATCCCACTCCCCCCCCCCGTTTCTTATGACAGCAGAAAGATGCAAAGCGATAGTAGAAGATCTTGAAGGCTGACAGGAGTTGCATCTCTTCCGCCAGGAAACCCCTCACCCCAGTCCCCATCTGGCCTCTTTCCCAGCTCCCAAAAGGATCACAGACATGCATGGCCCTTGCAAAAGGGGAACCCCCACAGTCTTTGGACCGGCTTTCTTCTCAGAAATTCATTCTGGGTATAAGGAAGGCATGCATTTAGAGAGCCACTTTGGCCAGGCCAGAGATTGGGGAGCCGGGAGTCCCAGTCCTTCCCTGGCACGAAGCTAGCTGGGACCCTTTCAGCCCATGAAGAAGCAGGCAAGAGCAACCCACCAAAGCCAAGAAAATGGCAGGATTGGTCCAGGCAGCTGCCCAGAGTCAAGGCTGACTTGAAAGCATCAAAATAAATAAGCATGAAAACTTCGGATGCTCCAGCTATCTTGCAAGCTGGTGCAAAAATTTGGCTATTGCACTTGGGTTTTCCCAGGAGGGCTCTGTCCGTCTTCCCTCCCCTCCAGACGGAGCCCCTTCCCCTCTGGGGCTGCCTGCCTGACTTCTCCTTCCTCCAGAGGCATTTCCCTTGCAGACAGCCTCTCTTTAGTGAGCAAAAGTCTCCAACGGTTTTCCAGTGCAAAAGAAGGAGGATCCTGCAGGGGGAAAACCGAGGCAGAGCTGGAAGGGGATTCTTGGGCACTCGGAATACTAACCAGTAACAGGAATGACCCACTGTGGCACCGCTGCATATCCGGGGCCCTGGATTTGGGCCCTCAGATCAGACATCCAGCCCTTGCTCATTAAGGGAGACCGAGTGGAGCAAGTGGCCAGTTTTAAGTTTCTGGGTGTTACCCTAAAAGAGGACCTGACCTGGGGGGATCACATTGCAGCCCTGGTCAAAAGGGCCCAGCAGAGATTATACTACCTGAGGCTTCTCAGGAATATACAGCTGAATGAAAGACTGCTGGTGACCTTCTACTGCTGCATCATAGAGAGTATTTTAACTTACTGCACCTCTGTATGGTTTACCAATTGCACAGGGGCAGATAGGACAGCGCTCCAGAAGGTTAAGGTCATTGCCCAGAGGATCACTGGTTGCCCTCTCCCCTCTTTGGAAGAGCTTTAGAGCTCCTGTTGCCTTAAGGAAGTTCAAAACATCCTCAAAGATCCATCTCATCCTGGGAAACCTTTTTTTGAACTATTACCATCTGGCAGACGGTACAGGATAATAAAACAAGGACAAATAGGCTGAAAAACAGCTTCTATCCCAGGGCAGGAGCTCTGTTGAATGTTACTGTAGAATGCATGTTGGTGCGGTGTCAGAAGGTTTTCGGTTCAATGTGTGGAGGGTGAAAGATGTGTGTTCGTGTTTATTTTCATGGCCATGATGTGCACTGAAGACGGTGTTTGGTTTCGTTGTACCAAGTGCAAGGACAAAGTACAGCAAAGTAAATAAAACTCGGAGCCTAGTGGTTACAGTGCTTTATGACTTTAGTCACGAGGCCAGCTGGTACTTTGGGAAGCCTCTTCCTCTTGGGAAGAGGGCAGGCAGCCTCTTTGGGAAAGCACAGGCGCACTTCCAGGGACTTCTCAGGAGCCTGGTTATGGCTGGGCACAGAAGAGGTGCCCATGAGGCCCTGGGCAGCTGCATCTCTCTTCTGAACAGGACAGAAATGCTGGACGTCTATTGCAGAGGCTGGAGCACCCAGCCCAGTCCCTTGGGAGGCTGTCTGCTGCACAATAGCATTTTGGATTAGGGATCTCCAACCTTGGCAACTTTATGTCAACTCATAAAATATGTGTGTGGTCTTTTAGAGTTATGAACAGAAAGGGAGGAGGGAGCAGTGCAGCAGCTTGCAAATGGAAAGTGCATTCCATAAATGTTTTCAAAGAAGGTAACTAGGTGACTGAAGTTTCTGCTATGCAAAATTCTAACTGGAGAGCCTGATTGATGACTCTGGGCTATGGAGGTGTCCCATTGGAGAATATGAATTAGGATACACCCAGGGGGTGGGAGAAAACTAGGGTCAAGGGTGACAGTGAATGATGTGTCTCAGAGTTGGCTACACCCCGGCAATGCCAGACCTTTTAACTCCCAATAAATCCTTTAATGGAGTTTTGGAAGTTTGGCTCGAGACTCACGATTTAATTGGGGTAACTGCCGGAATTCTGAAACTTTAAGCCTGGTGGACTTCAACTCATGGTGGAGTTGAAGTCCACCAGGCTTAAAGTGCCAAGGTTGGAGACCCCTGTTTTGGATGTTCTCCTTCTGAGAGTTCAGGGAGGATCCGGCTATTTGAGAAGCATCATCTCTTTTTTCTCCCAGCCATCAATATTGCATGAGAGTATTAAATATTGAAACTCAAACGAGCCTCACTGCGGAGGGGAATGGATGGACACCGGCTCAGTTTCAAGTTCTGCTTAAATATGTTTTTTTTTCCTTTTATCCTGCAGCTGTGTCAATTAGAAAAACGACACTGCTATTTAAGATGCTGTTCCGTGTCTCTCTTTAATTAAGGCAACAGCACAATACCAACCTGCCCTCATTAAATGAATTTTTAACCACCAAAACGAGGAAGCGGCAGCTCGCCGAGGGGCTGCATTGGCAGGCGGGGATCTTGACGTGAAGTTCCAGAGAGGATTGAATAAAGGCGACGCCTCGCTTGCATTTTTAACAAAATGGCCCTGTTTGCAGAAAGCCCCCTGTCCCCCAACCTCCAGGCAGGGAGTGGAGGGGGGTGGCTGTGGCCCCTTTGTTGTCCTCCCCTTCCTGGCCTGCAGGAGACCTGAGGTCGCCATGGGGTATGCAAGGGGCTCCTCTCTGTCCCCTCCCTCTCAATTTGAGCATCAGGCCTTATCAAAATGGTATGAATTGCAGAAACTCGCTGGGGTGTGTGTGTATGTTGTTCAGTTTCTCTGGAAGATTTTTTTTCCTGCTGTTGTCCTACTTTTGCGGTGCCGGTACTTTTGGGAAACAGCCATGGTTACCTGGGGATGAGCTCACCTGCTCTGGGCTTTGGAAGGGTTGGGGGGGGGGCTTGGCCAAGGCTTCTCAAGGGGCTGCTTGGAAGACAGAGGGTAACCATTCTCGGAGCTCTTGACTCCATCCTCTGGCTGAGGGGGCCCATCAGGAGGAGTGGGGCCCGGGGCCATGCTGCCTGCCCTCTGGAGGGTCTCCTTGAGGCGGGTGGGCAGGCACTGTGGCCCCCAAGACCTCCCCCTTCCTCCAGGCTCTTGTGGCTGAGACTTCTTGGGCACATGGGATGCTTTTGTGTGTGTATGTGAGACCAGAGGACCAGGCCTGCCTGGGAAAAGGAGGCTCCCTTTCTGGCCTTTGGCCCACACAGACAGACCCCCCCCCTGTCCTAGAGGGCTGCCCCAAACCTGTCAATGTAGGGCTCAGAAAGAGCATAAAGGCTCCTTCTGCTGCCTGCTGGCTGCCTGCAATTCGGCAGTTCGAATCCCACCAGGCTCCAGGTTGACTCAGCCTTCCGTCCTTCTGAGGTGGGTAAAATTATGAGGACCCAGATTGTTGGGGGCAGGAGGCTGACTCTGTAAATACCGGTTAGAGGGCTGGAAAGCACTGTGAAGTGGCATATAAGTCTAGGGCTATTGCAATCTGTCTGCCTGCCTGTCTGCTGTGATGGCGCAGTGCTCAGAATGCAGTATTGCAGACTGACTTTGCTGACTGCCAGCAGTTCGATTCTCATCAGGCTCAAGGTTGACTCAGCCTCCCGTCTTTCCGAGGTGGGTAAAAGGAGGACCCAGACTGACTCTCTAAACTGCTTAGAGAGGCCTGTGAAGCGATATATAAGTCTAAGGGCTCTTGCCATTGCTATATGAATCAAGAAAGTGACATCTGACACACCTGGTCAAAAGTGGGATGTGAACCCTGGCAATGTGTGTCTCTGAGTCCGTGTTTGATTAAAAGAAGCAACTTTCCAGCTCTCCTTCCCCCTGGGCTGGGCATGCTGACACTCCCTGCCAAGGAATCCGGCCAGCTGATGAGCGAGACCAGATTCGCTCCTCTGCCAGTCCTGGCCTCCTGTGCCCTGCCTCCCGTGCCAGGTGCCGGGCACTCGCTCGCTTCTTTTGCCGAGCGAAAGGGAAGCTTGCCAATGATGGTAGCCTTTATAGTAGTGCAAAGGTCAAATGCCACAGAGATATGCAGAAAACCCGCCCCCAGCTTGCATACATACACACACACATACGCACGCACATGCGTGCGCACACACACCCCACCCATCCAAGAGCATCATCTGCTGGAAAGGCACATCCAGCCTTTGTGCAGAAGGGGGGAGTCCAGTTTCCAATCCGGCCATGAGTATCCACAGAATCTGAGGGCTGCATCCCTGCTGCTGCTTCCTTCAGAGATGCCACCATCTCTGTGCCAGCTCCCAGCCTCTCGTTGCCCTGCCTGCTTTGTCTGAGAGCGCTGTGCCTACGTATTAGACATCCTCCAGAGGTGCCTCTGGGGAGGAACGAGGCTGCCCCCTTTCCTTCCAGTGGGTCACTGCCAGCCTCACTTTCGGTGGGAGGAAAGCAGCTTAGGGCTGCCTCAGAGCCTGGACTGCTGCTCTCCCGGCCAGGTTTACTGGCAGCTTTTCCTGTCTCAGAGCTTGCAGGAGATATTTATAAGCCTCTTTTCGAAAATAGCAACAGGTACGGTCAGTCGAGCCATTATGCCGGGGTGGAGCCGGGGATCCCTTCCTGCCTGGGGAGCTCTCGGCAGCCTCCCAGGAGCATCTTGTCCCATCCCCAGTGACCTTTTCAAGGAGGGTCATCAGGGATCCAGAAAGACCCCTGGCTGTGTCCAGCTCCTGCTTGTGCTGCTTTTCACCATTCTGACCCAATAACTGGTTTGGGCAACCTGGCCGTGTTGCGATCAGCAGCGCTTCTGGCAATCTGGGCAACCCTTTGGGAGGATGGTTGCAGGGCAAGGGTGCCGTTGGGTGCTGCTTGGGTGTTCCCTCTGCCCTCCTCTTTGCTTCCCAATCCCTCAGACGTATTGCAGGCCAAGCTGGCCTGTAGCTGGAAGCGGTTTCTCCTGCCTGGGTCACTCACATGGGCCACTGTTTTGTCTGGAAATACTAACACCACAAATCACAGAACACGATGGGGGCCTTGCTTTCCGGCACACGGGCCTTTTCTGGGTCAGCAGCCGCTTTCCTGGCTTTTTCCTCCCTTTAATTTGGGGCTGCTTTGATCTGTCTCTCGGCTCTGGACTTGGGTTGCAAGCGTCATTGTGTTGTTATGCACGAGGGAGGGTGTCGTAGTAAAAGGAGCTGGCAAATGCCCCCCTGACTGCTGCAGCACCCCTTGCTCACAAATAAGGGGGGGAGGAGGAGGAAGAGAAGGAAAAACCCTGCCCCCTTCTTGCAAACTCAGTGTTGACAGTCAGGGAGGAGAGAGAGAGAGAGAGAACAAGAGAGAGGCTTTTCCAGTTCTTCCTGGTGTTTCTGCCTGGAATGGAGATGCAGCCCTGAGCTGACCTCAGCGGCTCTCTCTGAAGCTAAGCAGGGCCAACCCTGGGTGGCCCTGGGAAGGGCGCCTTGGGATGCAGGAAACCTCTCAAAGGTGACAGGATTTGTATAGTTATTAAACTGTTTGTTTGTTTGTTTAGCTCCAAACTCACACACAGATGACTCCGGATGTCCAATGAAATTTAAACAATCCACCCTGTAGTAAAAGCCCCACCCCTCCCCCAGGATGGAGTTGCCAGGAAAGCCACACCTTTCTTGGGGATGTTATGGCTCCACACAACCTCTTGGCCGCTGCCAGAGTGGTGAGTCTGGCTGGGCACCAGACAGCCTGAACGTGGGATCAGTGGAAGGAAGGAAGGAAGGGAGGGAGGTCAGAAGCAACAGCTTCTCCAGCTTTGGGGTTCATTGGCAGCTTTGCTGTGGCATGAAGAGCCAGGCTCCTACCTGGAGGGGGGCCTTGGACCCCAGGAAATTCTGCAGTATATTCTGAGGGGCCCCCAGGACTCAGAAGCCCAGCAGAGGCTGGTGGCCATTTGTCAGAGATCCTCTCCAGACCGGACCTTCAGCAGGGGATGGGAGAGGGGACCACTAAGGCATCCCTCCTGGCCTTCAGAAGGAGCTGCAGAGAGGCTGTTTTGCTGGCGAGGGGTGTGTGTGTGTCGGGTCTCCTTGCTTCCTCGTGCAGGGGGCTGCCAGAGGAGCTGGGAATGTTGGACCGGAGGTGCCTCTGGATCGGCTGGTTTGGAAAAGGCTCTTCTCTGCTTTGGTGGCCTGATATGTGGTTGAAACAGAAGAGCATCTCAGCCTCCTGGCTGCTCTCTGAGCTTGGCTGTTTTGCCTGGAGACGTTTCGTTACATGACCGAGCAACGTCATCAGTGCTGGTGAGCGGGAAGTTTGCTCCCTGTTCATATAATAGTCGCTCGCCCTGCCAGTGCTGGCGAGGGGGGGGGGGCTGTGTGTGGTTGTCTCCGTGGTGCAACAGGCAGGTGAGGAATTCTAGGGGGGGAGGGGGCTGCATGGTTTCCTGCACCGCCCCCCACATGGCCCTTTGCTCACCCCACCCGCTGGCTTAGCCGAAGGGGGGTGGGGACTCCTTGTGCACAGCCTTGCAAAGACAGGTGCTTTCCTGCCAGGAGACCTTCTTTCTGGGCAAGGAGGAAGGCCCCTTTGGAGAGATGCAGAAGGGGGGAGGGAGGGCCCCAAGAACGGCTTGCCCCATAGCCCTGGGGAAGGGGAAGCAAGCTGCCTGATCCAGATGTGCCTCTCCAGCATGTCCATTCCTTGGCTGCTTGGAGGGATTTCCCAGAGCAATGCAGGGAAGGGGAGTAATCTTTCTTGGGGGGGGGGGGGGGGGCACTCTATGGAGGGTGTGGCTGTTGCCAAGGAGACCCCCTTGGGGCCTCGGGCAGACTGGAGGGGGTGGGCAGCTGTTCCAAGGCTGAGCCCAGGAAGGGTAGCTCTGCCAATGGCCTGGGACCACCAAGGCAAAGGGGCTCCTTCCAATCACATCTGGATCACAACCCCTCCCCCCCTTAGCCCTGGGAAGCCCCCCCCCCCCGTGCTTTGGGCTTGTGTGCCTTCCTTGCAGGGAAGGGGGGGGCTGGCTTGCCCTAACCGAGAGCTGCCCTCCCCTTCAGAAGTGCCCCTTCCCTCTCTGGAACCGTTTCCGGCCCAGCTTCCCTTCTCCTGCCCTGCATCTGGAAATGGTTACTGCTGGGGGCTGGCCTTGGCTTGTGCCTCCCCCTCCCGGCGCCCCTTGGTTCTGCGGGCAGAGGAGGGGGGCTCTTCTGTAAGCCCTGTGCGTGCAGTGTGTGTGTGTGTGTGTGTGTGTGTTGCTCCTGGACATTCCCCCTCCCCACAACTGTGGCTGGGCTGTGTGGGCCTGCAATTCCACAGGAGCTAGATGGGGGCCCCTCCGGAAGGCTAGAGGGCGGGGTCTCCCCTTCCTTTGGCCGGCCGTGGGGGGGGGGGGGCTTCTGTGCACAAGAGGCAGAGGCCGTGTGGCTGGACCCCCTTCAAGCCTGGCATTCTTGCCTGGTCAGTTGCTGCTGCTGCTGCTGCTGCTGCTCCTGACCCAACGTTGCAGAGGCCATGAGAAAGGCTGCAAGTTGGGGAGGGGGAGACTCCAGCCCCCTCCATGGGCTCATTTCCAGGCCATGAACTAGTCTGGGGCTTGCAAAGGGGCCCGGGTTGTATTGGCCAAGTGGGCTTCCTCAGGGTCTTGGGGGCTAGTGACTAAAGCCCAGCAGCACCTGGGACAGAGGGGGGCTGCAGGTGAGTTGAAACTGGCAGCGGAGCCCCTTCCTGATCTCCCTGCATCTGTGTCAGATCTCCCTTTCATGCCAAAGGAGAAGCTGGCAGCCGGTTGTGCGGATCGGCTGCCCTGGGTGCTCTCTGTCTTTCGGCCCCACTCTTTCCCTTGGGACTTGGCACAGGAGGATTTGGGGTTCCCAACTCTCTGCCCCCTCAAATGCCCTTGTGGGTGAGTTAGAGGCAGGAGCCCTGATTCAGCCCCGCTGGGCCACCCCCAACTTCCTCGTGCCATAGACGGCTCTGTGCTCGAATACTGCACAGTATTGCGTTTATTTGATCAATGGTTAGAAAACAAAACAAATTAAAATAGATCAGATGAATATATAAAGCAAAAAGAGAATATTGTTAAAAATAGATATATTGGATATTGCTCATCTGAAAATGTGATTATTATATTGATAAGGAGAGTATTAATCAAACACTGTAAGCACGCGGAATATGTACCTAATCGAGACACGGTTGAAATGGAATGGATTTAATTGTATAGAAAACAAATTAAATAAATAGATAGCTTGGTGCTCCCAGTTTTGCCTTTGGGGCAACATCCAGTCTGACCTGCAGCCTGAGAAGGAATGGTGCAATTGTGCAGTCGGGCTGGGCACCCTTGGCCTGCCCCTCCCATTCGGTTCTTGGGGGATGAAATGGGCACCTTCTCATGGCTGTGAGGGGTTGGAGTGAAGGGCTTTTTGCCATATGACCCCCACCCTCCCCCACAGAGTGAGATTGGGGCTGTTTGCATGACCATCTGGGTTTTTCTCCAGCGCCCCCCTTCTCCCCTGCCGGAGACAGCTTGGATATTATACTGCCCCCCTTATTCATGCAGAGACCCCCTGAGGCCCCTCCTAGGCAGAGACCCCCTGAGGCCCCTCCCAGACCAAGGGGGCAATTAAGAGTCTGTGCTGTGCCCAGATTCCCCCCTTCTTCCCCCCAAGGAGTTGCACAGCATGCCAGCACCTGGTTGAAACTTGTGCCACAGGGGCCACGTTTTGTAGCCCCCTGACTCAAGCGGGAAAATGGAAAAGGCTGTCCTGTGTTTGGGGGAGCCAGACCGGGGGGGGGGGGGGGCGCTGGCTTTTCAGGGCTGGCCATGAACTGGGTTGCTCTTCAGTGAGATGAATGCCGGTGCCCCATTCCTGCACCCCTCCATCTGGGAGAGTAGCCAGCTTGTCCTGTCCAGTGGAGCAGGATCCGGCCCTCCTTACACTCCCCACATCTGGATTGGGCGCGAGGGGAGGGCAGTTCTGCTCCTCTTGGGGGGCCCACGGGGATGCCCCTGAGCCCTCTCGCCCCCTGACCACCTGGGTTTCCCCCAATGCTTAGTTCTCAGTTCAGAAAGGATGAAAATCTCCCTCTCCCTCTTCCTCTGGGCAAGCAGAAGCTGCCAGCATCTCCAGAAACTGGGCCAGGAGTGGCTGGCGTGGCCGTTGAGAGCAAAACGGAGCAATCAAGAGAGCTGCCCCGTGGGGTCTGCAGCCGCCCCTCTGCCTAATATTCTCCTGGGCTGTTTGGATTGTGGCCAGGGTGGGTGGGGGCTCCTTCCCAGCCACCCCGGGTCGCCTTATTTTCCACCCCAGAAAGAAAGCACCCAGAATAATAATTGAGAGCTTCCTAAGGCAAGTCATATTTTAAATAGAAGGACTCCGAGGTAAACCTGGTCATCCCTAGCTAGGGATCACAAACGGCCCAATAATCAAGAAGCTGATTTTAAGAGGGGGATTTTTTTAGGGTATATTTTTTTCGGGCTCACTGGAGCTTCTGGGAACTGAAATTGGACTGGGGTGTGTGTATATTTCTTAGCAGTGGGGCTACAACTCTTGATCTGCAAACTGGAGGGACTGTTTCCCTTGGATAGGAACTTTTGCCCCCTCCCTTCAGTCTCAATGGTGTCCCCCCCACCAAATATTGCAGCTATGCCTACATTCCTTTGGGAAAGCTCCTGGTTAGCCTGTAGGTCCTCCTTTTACGTCCCAGGCAAAGGAGCTGCTTAAAATGATGGGAGGAAGATAGCATTGCAATTCCTCCTTAGCAACCACAAGTTTTGCTTTTTTTTAAAATCACAAATGCACAGAGTGTGAACTAGAGGTGTGAACAGTGGCGTGTTGGTGTTAAGTTACTTATTTTGTGGGTGCAACATGGGTTGGGGAAGGGAATAATTGTGGTTTAGCATGACAGGCTCTCTTTAGTGGCTGTGCCAATCCTGTCTTTGAATGAACTTGGCAATCCCTGCTCCTCAAAGTATCCCGAGAGGCTGGCAAAGCAGATTGGTCTGGGATGGGACTGGTGTGTGTGTGTGTGGATGTTGTCTCCTTTGGACTTGTGCTCCAGGGAGGCCTTGCAGGCATCTGTGAATGTGGATATTTAAGTGTGGAAGACTTTAGATGCAGTGAAGTTGCATAGAGGGTTAGGTTTGCTCTGCCATCTTCCTTGATCCAGAATTTGTCAGAGAGCAGAACAACATTGTCCTTTTCCTTTTGTGTTTATTATTTTAATGCTGACCTGTGTGAAGAAGGTTCATGTACAATATAAAACCAGTGCTACTTGCTACCCTTGGCTTCCAGGCTTTGGGATTGGCGGGTGGGGTGTGGGGTGGGGAGAGCGATGCCCCTTCGGACTCAACTCCAACCAAGGAGAGGAGAGGTGGGTTGCATCGTGCTCTTCCCTGCATGTTGCTCGCCTCTCCCTTCTGTAGGGAGGGCACAGCTGGTGCGTCTGCCCAGCCAGATTGAGGAGGATGCCATGGCAGGGCTGCCCTGGCCGATGTTGGCTCCGTGTGCCTGGAGTGCGCTTGCAGCTTCTCCAGAGTTTGCTGCAGCTTCCCAGGTGAGCAGCTGGCCCTTCATTGGCCAGGCAGGTTGGAGAGAGAAAGTGACATTTCTTCCAGCTTCCACAAGTGGTTTTGGTGCTGGTGATTCTGGGTTTTCCGCTCCGGCCAGGAGCTCTTGAGAGGCTGAGAAAAATAGGTAAGGCCTTTGGCCTGCTTGCTTTCTCCTCAGCCTGACCAGGGTTGAGACCTCCAAGAGATGGAGGAGGCTGCAGGCTGACCCTTCTCCTCTCCCCCCTTTCCTGCCTCCTCTACAGAGCCCCCTTTGAGCTCCTGGTCGACCCCCTCCCCCTTTGGGGTGAAATGAATCTGGGTGAAGCCCCCTCCCTCCCTCAAAGTGCACGGACTCCCCCAGCCCCTTGGGATCCGAACGGAAGCCCAGCACTGGCACTTTTGGACCTCTGCAGGCATCTGGAGGATGACCAGGTGTTTGCAGCTGGCTCTGGAGCCTTGCCTGCCAGGCTTGCTTAGGATGGTGGAGTCCAGGCTGCACAATTAAGCCGAGTGTGTGAGGAGCAGCATAAAAGACTGATCTGGAGGGAATCCAAATCGGGCACCCCGAGTTCAGCTGCTACGGAGGAGCCTCGCAGAGCTGGGCAGTCCTGGTCAGAAGGCGGGCTCAACTGCTTTCTTGAAATGGTTGAGGATTTCTCCTGTCACATGGCGAGCATTAGGAGGACAAACAGGCTGCTTTTGACCCGAGCATCCTTCGGCAAAGTCAACAAGCATGGCGCCAGATGCCAGGGCCAAACTGGGAGCATGAGGGGGAGAAGTGGGGTGCAGCAGACCCTTCCTGAAATGGAGGGCTGGCCACCCACTGGGGCTGGAGTCTGGGGTCTGATTTGGCTGGAGATGACCCTGAGCACCTCTTACATAAGGCCTCTTCCCTCTTTCTTTAGGGCAGGGAGGAGGAGTGGTTGGCATTCTCGACAATGGGACTGCCCACCTTCTCCACCCTGGGCGCTTGGGCCCAGCAACTTCATTTCCTTGGTGTTTTAGAACTTCAGGTTGGTTTCCCAGTAAAGTTTTTCATGAATTTGGCAGCAAAGGTTTTACTTTAGGAGAAAATCAGAAAAGATCTTAGCATCGTGGAAAATGTCTAGGACCATTCAATATTTATATGAGTTTGCGTATCCTGTGGTGCTCATTCAGCAATCGCTCGTGGCAGTTCATGAAATAGATTTTAAAGCAAAAAAGAGTGCTCGCACACACTCGCATGAAACACGCAGCAGAAGAAACACAAAAGGAAGAAGTGTGCAGATTGAACGGCAGGGGAGAAATGCCCACAGCCAGCGCACAATTTAGTATTTTCTTTCCTGCAGCACCAAAATGACTGCCAGGAAAGCCAGAGCTAGCATAAAAGGAAAGAAAGCAAGATTTTTCCGGTGCTAAGGAATCCAGATGGTGTGCCAAGAAACGTGTGTGTGGTGGTTGTGTTGTTTTTCCCTCTGGTGCTTGAATCTGGTTCTGTTCTTCAAGGGAGGTGGGTGGGGGAAAGAGGCCCCTCCTTGGCATCAGAGGTTTCAGAAACAATTTCCCACATGTTCCCAAACCTCCTTTCGTAATGCAAAAACTGGGAAACTGAACTTTATTCTCTGTTTATTTAGAAGATGCCATCTTAGGCAGTTCTTCCATGTATTATACATTTCAGGAATTGGAGGTTGGAAAGGGTTCAGAGCCATTGGGTGGGCTCAGGGGGCTGAGATTGGCTGCTGCTTCCTGCTGGCTGTTAAAAAAGCCCCACCTTCCTTTCCCCCCCCACCAATTTTGTGCCCCTCCCTCAAATGATTCCATGCTGCAGGGGATGGGCTTCTCCCCAGCCCTCCTATCCGTGCCTCCATCACCCGTGGGGCAAGTTCCACATCTTGGTTTTGCTCCATATGCCCCTGCCCCCAGTGGTAGGATTCAAATTTTTTTTACTACAAGTTCTGTGGGCATGGCTTGGTGGGCATGACAGGAGAAGGATACTGCAAAATCCCCCTTCCCTCCCCATCCCACTAGCCTGCTTTCCAGCTCCGTTCTCCTGTGCAGGGCAACCAAAGGAGACCGAACTGATCAGCAGAGACTCAATGGGAGGCAGAGAAGAGACGGGGGTTGACGGGGCCAGTCAGAGGTGGGATTGGCCGGTTCTCCGGGCTACTCAACATTTCCGCTGCCGGTTCTCCAAAACCAGTTAGAACCGGTTGAATAATCACCTCTGCCTCCTCCCCCGCAGGGGTGCTGTAGGCAGTGGCAGTTCTGGGCATAAACTCTTGTCCTTTGGGCTGCAGAGGCCATCACCTTCCCCTGCCATGCCCACCAAGCAATGCCCATAGAACCAGGAGTCAAAAAATTTGAATCCCACCCACCACTGGGCTCTTCCCACCACCTTTATCAGCATGGACAGCATTGGGCGATTCAGTGACAAGAAACAGTTGCCTAAAATCCTTGTGTGTGTGTGTGTGTGTGTGTGTGTGTGTGTGTGTGTGTGTGTGTGTGTGTGTCTGTCTGTCTGTCTGTCTGTCTGTCTGTCTGTCTGTCTATAATGTTTTTAAAGCATTTCTGAAAGACATTTTTGAAACCCGTAAACCTGGAATCCCTGTCATTTTAGAGACTGGACTTTTGAAGGGTGTTCTGGAGGTACCGTCACCGTGTCAGGTGGGTGGGAAAGGTGTGGCCAGTTAAAGGTCACCCATTTCCAAGAAGGCGAACTGATCAGGTGGCTCCTGCCACTCCTGAACCGTTGCCAGTTTTATGGCACATAATGCAGTGTTGCAGAAGACTTAACCACACCGAATGCCAAAATGCGTCTGTTGGGACAAGCCCCAGCCTCTTGTCTGGAGTGGGAGATTCTGCTCCTTCACTGGGGCCCTTGCCTCCCCCCCCTCGATTGTGGCAGGATGCCCAGCCCCCTCTCTCCCTTCCTCTCGTGGAGTGTAGTTGTGCTGCTCTTTCTGAGCTCCTGGCAGATTTATGCCAGTGAGTTGCTTCAGTCAGAAGGGCTGCACCCCAGCCCTTGGCCTAAAAGGGGGCAACCAGAAATGCCCCTGTGGGGCAGTTGTGGGTGGTGATTTAGACAGCGGTAAGTGAGGGCAATGGCAGGAGAAATGGGTTGGTGCATGCTTCCTCTGAATGTCATTTATTTTGGAGCAAAACATGCAAAAGGGAGAGGCAGATGTTTCTGATGATCACAGGCAGGAATATTTATGGGCTCCTTCTTGAAAGAGCACTTCCAGTGGCTTAACTTTCCAGTTGCTCTGGTCTACGGTTGCAAACAGCTCAACCAAAGGAAGTTAGCTGGCACATGGATCGGCCATGGAGCTCAAGACGCACCGGCTCCTTCTGGCTCTGCTAACTTGACTGGTATAATATGGGGCAGGATGGGCCATTTTGCTGCAAGTGTCTGGTGTGCTCAACTAGCCCCCCCCCCCCCCGGGGCTTTTTCTGTTCCAAATTCAGTTCTATCAAGGTTTCTCTCGATTGCTGGTCTTGAATACAGGAATCAGCCTGGACAATGGGAAGCTTCAAAGACATTCCATATTGAAGAATAACAGAGTTGGAAGGGACCTTGGAGGTCTTCTAGTCCAACCCCCTTGCTTAGTCAGGAAACCCTATGCCATTTCCGACAACTGGTTACCCAATCTCTTCTTGAAAACTTCCAGTGTTGGAACATTTACAACTTCCGGAGGGAAGCTGTTCCACTGGTTAACTGTTGTAACTCTCATGAAATTTCTCTTTATTCCCAAGTTGAATCTTTCCTTGTTCGGTTTTCATCCCTTGCTTCTTGTCCTGCCTTCAGGTGCTTGGAAAATAGCTCGACCCCCTCTTCTCTGTGGCAACCTTTGAGATATCAGAACACTGCTATCATGTTCCCCCCAGTCCTTCTTTTCATTAAACTAGCCAGGCCCAGTTCCTGCAACCATTCTTCGTATGTTTGAGCCTCCAGTCCCCTAATCATCTTGGTTGCTCTTCTCTGCCCTCTTTCTAGAATCTCGGCATCTTTTTTACATCATAGCGACCAAGCAAAGATCCATCCTTCCTTCTCTTTCCTGCCCTAAATTGGCAGGGGTGATGCATGTGACTCAAGGGTGCATCTCTCTTCATCGGAGGGTGCCAGAAGGAGGCAGATATCGAGGGCTCACCTTTTCTGCATCTTGCATAACGCTCCTTACAGAAGAAACTTTGTGGTGGCTGTGCTTGTTGGCAAATTAGGGAAATGGGCTGGAAGAAACAGAATAATACTGTAAGAAAATAACATACATGCAGGCAGGACAGCGATAATGTAGCTGGATTGGCAGTGGGACTTGGAGCAAGATTAGAGCAGAGAGGTTGATGGTTGGCTGAGTCTGAGGACAAAGCAGCCTAAGGCTTCATTTACCAGGGGAAAGTAGTTCCACTCCTTCCTTAGAGCTGCTCCAGAGAAGGGGCAGCCAGACAGGCTATCCTCCAGTCGGGGCAGTTGTGATGACCAGCCCTGCCTGTCTCTCTGCACATCCTGGTTTTTTCACCACAGATTGATTAGGGGTTGTATCCAATGCTCCCAAGATTGCAGCCCCTCCTTGGATGAATTCGCCATATGGTATTGCCCAAAGGTGCTTTTATTTTTCTTTTCCAGGAGGCAACTGGACTTCCTTGTTTTTTCTTTTGAAGACATTTCCTTTCTCATTCCAGAAGCTTCTTCAGCTCTGACAGGATACAAACTCTACAGGTGTTTGGCTGTACAGTTTGGGATGGACACCTTTGGAATGGGGTGGGAGTTGGAATGGGTCTCCAGAGAAAAAATGGCACACTACAGGACCCATTTGCACCACTTAGGTGACCCTGAGAGGACACAGTTAAACCTCCAAGTGGCCTCCATGACCCTCTAAAAGGATGCAAATGACCAACTATCTGCAAGGAATATAAACCCTTCCATTGCCCACCATCCTGTCAGAGCTGAAGGAGCTTCTGGGATGAGAAGTGAAATATCTCCAAAAGAAAAAAACCGGGAAGTCCAGTTGCCTCCTGAAAAAGCACCTTTGGGACAACCAGGACTTGGAGGACTGAGCCTGTCTACAGACTTATGGTGTTGCCTGTCCTTTCCTGTCCTCACAAGGTCTCCAGGGGAGGTGTGAGTCCAACCTCCTCCTTCTTCCAGGAGCCCCAGTCTCGGGGCAGTTGGAGGACAACTGCCCCACAGAGTGGCCCCTGCACCTTCCCAAGGCCTTTTGTGTTCATTAAGCAAGATGCCACATTTGCGAGTTCAGATCTTCGATACCTTTATTTATAAGGGACCTGAAAAGCCGGGAGCTGGCAGGGTCAGCATCCTGGGCCCGCCTTGCAAATGCTCCTAAGGGAGAGAACTGCCAGCAGAGCAAAGGCCACAGTTAGGAAGAGCTGGCCGAGATGGCCAGGAAGCCCTTTGGACGCTCTCTGGGCTGGCCGGGCACAGTGCCTGCGTGTGAGCTCAGTTTGAACCAGCCTTCCTGCCCCCTCTGCCCCGCCAGGAAGGGAATGGTTCTCCTGGGTTGGGCCCCCCACGTGTGGGCCCTCTCCCACTCCTCCCGCTGTGCCCGTGGGACGTGGGACGGAGCAACGGCCGCCGCTTGCACAATTCAGTGGGAGGCGTCCTTGTCAAAGCTTGCCAGGATCTTTGGGGAAGGAAGGAAAGAAGGGGGGGGGGGGGAAATCCCAGAACAAGTCTGGTCACCAACTCCTTCGGTGGTGCTGCAGGGATATGTGTGTGGTGTGTGGTGTGTGTGTGTGTGTGTGAAGTGGAGGGGGGGAGTGCCCTGGGAAGAAAGGGAGGCGCTTTCTGGAAAGCGAATCGTCAGTGGCAAAAGCTGGCCTGCCCTTCTGAGATAAGAGCTTCCAGGCACCCAAGGAGGGATCCCAAAGCAGGCACTGATCTCTCTCTTTTCTCTCTCTCCTTTCTCTCTCTCCTTTCTCTCTCCCCCTTTCTCTCTCCTTTCTATCCTTTCTGTCTCCCCCTTTCTCTCCTTTCTCTCCTTTTTCTCTCTCCTTTCTCTCTCTCCCTCCCCCCCCCCCCCCTCTCTCTCTCTCTCTCTCTCTCTCTCTCTCTCTCTCTCTCTCTGTGTGTGTGTGTGTGATTTTACAGATTCCCCACCTCCCAAGAGAGAAGAGGCATTTTGGTGCAGAGGAATTTCTAGGCGATGGCTGGAGAACTGCCTAATAGCCTCTCTGCCCTTGAAGGAGGTGGGGGACATGTGAGGAGGGGGCTCTGCTGGGGGGAAGGGGGGACAAAGGAAGGCCCCCGAGTTGTTTCCCTGCCTGCATTCTCTCTCTCTCCCATGTAATTTTTACTGAAGGTTTTTACAAGAATAAAAAGAAATATGGAAACCTACATAAAGAAACAATAAGGAAGAAGTTTATATATAAAAAAAAAAAGCCGAACAGAAAAGGAAGACGGAAAGACCACAGAGATAAAGAAAGGATGATTAAAGAAGTGACTTCTGTTCTTCATTGCAGCAGTTGCAAGCGAACGCAGGAGATCGCTCTGACATGACACAGTTGCCCTCCGTGCCAGATTCCACCCCCTTTTTAATCTATAAAAGTCACCAACTTATTTTCCTTTTTCAACAAAAAGTGCGTCCAGGGCCTCCCGCTGTTTTTATAAAAATGCTTAGTTTCATTCCTGATCAAACGGATCAGTTCCAAATTCAGGGGGTTTGGGCCATGGACTCCCAGAAAGGGGCTCAAGCAGCTCCCCTCCCAGCAAAGATTCCCCTGCCCCTTTCCTGCCCCTAAAGATCCACTAAAAACTTGCTGAGGATAACTAAAGCCTTTGAGCTGGAAGGATCCCTTGAGGCCATCCACACCAACCTTCTTAAACAGGAGCCCTTTCCTCCCTTCCTCCCTTCCCCTGTTCACCTGTCCAGTTGCATTTCTGACTTCCAGTGGGAAACGGATTTCTTCCTCTAGGGTTGACTTACCTAGGATACAGGTAGTTCAACAGTTTGTTGAGTGACTGTTCTAAGTTACATCTGAAACTGAAAAAAGTACTGAAAAAAAATGACTTATGACTCTTTTTCACACTTATGACCCCTTGCAGCTTTCTCATGGTTACGTGATCAAAATTCAGATACTTGACAACTGACTCATATTTATGATGGTTGCAGTGATCACCTTTGGTAACTTTCTGACAAACAGTGGAAACCCCATTCTCTCTTAACAACCATGTCACTAACTTAACCATTGCTTAACAACGATGGGAAAGTCGTAAAACGAGGCAAAATTCACTTCAGTGTCTCACTTAACATAAATTTGGGACTCGGTTGTTGTTACTAGTCGAGGATTACCTGAACTTGTTAGTGGGCAAGGACTGCATGTGTTTGTGTGTGTGTGTGTGCCTTACAGCTTCTTGGAAGCTTCCAGCATCAGATGGGAATGACACCCCAAGGCACAACCCTGCGTGCTTGGCTCTCTCCAACGGAGGGCAGAACCTGAAGACTGAGCCGGATTGTGGCACATCCTGGCACGTCAACCCAGTTCTGGCTCAAACCTCAGCAGTGGGGCTGCCCAAACTCACAGATTTCATTCAGATGCAAATTCGCTCCCACACCCCCGTTCCCCAGTCAAGTAGGCACATAAGGGACCATGTGGAGGACATGGGCAGCCTTTGCTAAGCAGCAAAGTTTGAGGTTTGAGCCAGCACTGGGTTGATGTGCAGGATGTCCCACCTTCCAAAGATTCCTCACATCTCTCACCCAGGGATGCGGCCCAGGGTGGTCACAACTGGATCCCCCAGCATGCTTCCACTCCTGTTGCCTTCAGAGGCCCCTGCGCCTTCCAGCAAAGCCAGACCGTTTCTCCCCACACCTTCACAGCCCGTGGGGGTGGGGAGGTTTGAAGGGAATGGCGGGGTGTGGGGGGGGTTGGGGGCCTGGATTGCAGCACTTGGGAAGACTGTTGGACTTACGCCTGGACGGTGTTCTTCATGACCAAACTCCACCTGCGTGGCCTTTGCAGGAGATGCAGTGGAGCAAAGTGGGAGCCTCCCCCCCCCCTTTTCTGGCAACTGGCGGAATAGCTCAGCTTTCCCTATTGGGGGGGTGGGGTGGAGGCTGGGGGTGCATCAACTGCCTCCCTCTTGGGAAAAGGCATGAGGAAGCCTTAAGGAAGCCACAAAGGGCAGGGTTCCTGTTTAGGTTATTTTGAGAGGAAGGGAGGATGTTCCCACAGGCAAATAAATGCACACGCACACATACACAACCGCACCACGCACAGTGCTTGGCTGCCCACATTCTCTTATCTCCCGAAAGGGGCTGAACAGAGAAATGCCGCTGGCCGGAAAGGGAAAGGGAAGTGGCCGGACGCAGGCAAACTTCTCTCTGCAGCACTGAAATGAAATCAGGAGTGGGACTTTCTCTTCGTGGTGGAGTTTCTTGCCATTGGAGTCCCCGGTTTTGAGCCAGAGCGGATGAAAGCAGCCAGGGAGCAGTTAGCGGGAGCCAGTGTAGAGCTGCCTTTCCCCTTTCGCTTTGCTGTCGGGGTCTTTTTCACCCAGGGCAGCTGAAAGGCTTCCCACAGGGGGTTGTGGGGAGGGGGCGCATTAGCAGGAGACATGGAGGAGACCCTCAGCTGAGACCGGTGGGACAGAGAAGAAGGCGGTTCTGGGTTTTTAGCACGGGGGAGCCTCCAGATGCAGCCTGGAGTGCCAGGGAACCTTCAGCCACTCCTGGCTGGACACAGGGCAGGGCTGGGGGACCGGATACAGGTTGTCCCTTGCCAGGAAAGCCTCTTTCTCTCCCTTTCCCTGATTTCCCACAGCCCCCTCTTCAGGCCGCCTCCGCCCACCTGCCCATCCACCCAGCCCACTTGGTGTCTTCAAGGCTGGTGCTCTGTTGTGAGGGTCTTGCAAGCCCAGAGAAAGCTCATTTGGGTTGCCGGAGGGGGGATGGCACTGGGAGGCAGTGGTGCAAAGAAAGCACCCTCCCCCTGCCCCCTTCTTGCTGAAAATAGCCACCCTCTGAGAAGCTGAGCCTTCTGGGGTGGGAGGGGTCCCAGGAAGGGGGCAAGAGCCTCCTGCCTTTCTGGTTCTGGGTTTTGCGGAAGAGGCAGGGAGGAGATGTCTCAGGGCTCTGTCCCCGAACTCTGCCCTGGCACTTCCTCCCCCACCTCTGCTTGACACGTTTGCCCCCTTGCAAATGGCTGTAAGTGACATAAGTGACAGAATGGGGTAACAGGTAACAGATAATCAGAGTTGGAAGGGAACTTCTAGGTTATCTAGCCCAACCCCCCACCCAAGCAGGAGACCCTACACCATTTCTGGCAGAGGGTAGTCTTCTTGAAAGCCTTCAGGGATGAAGCTCCCGCAACTTCTGAAGGCAACTTTTGTTCCACGGGTTGATTGTTCTCACTGCCAGAAAGTTTCTCCTTATTTCCAGGTTGAAAACTCGGTCAGTTTCCATCCATTATTCCTTCTCTGGCCTTCGGGTGCCTTAGAGAATAGCTTGACCCCTTCCTCCTCTCTGGGGCAGCCCCTCCAATATTGGAAGACGACTCTCCTGTCTCCCCTGGTCCTTCTCTTCCCTAAACTAGCCAGGATGCAGTCAGAACAAAGCCCTCCCAAAGGCCGTTCAGAGAAACTCCCTAAATTTCTTGAATCCCCAAATTCTTGACAACAGGTTTGCATGTTTCTAGGTGTGCGAAGCCAAGAACCCTCAGTGCTCTGAAAGATCCTCCCAGAATTGCTGAGTTCAAAGGATGCGTCCCGTTAGTGTGCAGAGAGGAAGGGGTCTCCAACCTTGGCAACTTTAGGCTGGTAGACTTCAACTCCCAGAATTTCCCAGCCAGCACAGCTGGGACTTGAAGTCCTCCAGGCTTAAAGTTGTCAAGGTGGGAGACCCCTGGGCTAGGACAACTCACTGCGGGACAAGAGTTACACCAGGAAAGGGCGGAACAGAATCATTAAAGAAAGGATGCCACAGAAGGGACAAAATGAAACATGAGTGATACAAATTGGCATTTTAAAAAATTGCTTTAAATAATTCAATGGAATTGTTGAATTGTCCAACAGCAAGTTGGCCGTGGTGAGCTGTCCCTTTTGGTCAAGGAAGAGGTGGGGCAGTACTGAAAGAAAGAAGGAAAGCAGCCACTTGGGCCAAGGGCAGCAAAACAACCCCTTCCTGCTGGCTTCCAGCTGTGTCCCTTCCCCAAAGCAGGGCGACCCAGGAGCCCCCCCAGCAGCTGGAAGCCCCCTTGGACCACAGCTAGTGGTTTCCAGGCATGAGCTGAAGGCTGAGCGAATCTCCCATGGGCAGCTCGACCAGCTGCTCCTGAGCTGTCCAGGTTTCTGGTTCTGCCCTCTCACTGGCCGCTGTCGGAGGCAGGCCAGGCCGGCGGGCACCAGGACTTCTGCCAGGCTGGAGGGAGGGGTTGGCTTTGGAGCTGATGCCTTTGCAAAATCAGCTGTAATTAGTGGCTGCCATTTCCGCCAGAGGTGGCATCTTTTAAGTGAATCACTGTCATGTTCGTATTTTGTGTTCATTTTCTTTTTGCCAACTGGAGGTTTGTGGCTGATGCACAAAGCAAGAAAGCAAAGCCGTGAGCACAGTCTAAAACAGGGGTCTCTAATCTTGGCAAGTTTAAGCTTGGGGAATTCTGGGAGTTGAAGTCCTCCAGGCTTAAAGTTGCCAAGATTGGAGACCCCTAATCTTTTTTTTTTTCATAAAAATGTTTTTTTATTTTTATTTTTACATACATATCAATACGTGAACTATATGGCACCTGTGTGTTTTACATTTTAATACAATTAAAATAATACTTAATATACTTACTTACTTTTAATAAACACATGTATTTCTAATATTCCTACCTAAATTTGTTATTTCCAAAATTCTCGTTTGATTTTCAATATTTCAGTATCTTATCTGCATACCAATCCTTATATGCAAATATCTTTCTTTTACATCCAGTAAAAGGAATAATAATCATGTTAGCTATTTTTTTTACAATCTTATTTCATTTTAACATTAATAATCTTTAATAATCATTAATAACATTAATCATTAATAACATAATCATTAATAATCATTATAGTTTTCTATTCATTTATGCATTCAGTGTATTTCATTGTATTAGTTCTTTTATGCCAATCCAGAGACCTCTGATCTGAAGGCTAGGTTTCCGTGCAGCCCAGACATTTCCCACCTGGCTGGCAGAGGGGCGAGTGTCCCCCTCCCAGGCGGAGGACTGGGCAGCCGATTCTGCCTGGCATTGCCACTTGCCCCTGCCTGAAGTGCACCTCTGCCTCTCCTGTTCTGGACTGGGGATTTGAACCCTTGGGGCTCTGGCGTCTGAGCAGGCCTGATGCCTGTGACATTGATCTTCCGGGCGCCGTGTTTTTCCTGAGGCTGCAGCCCCCCCCTCCCCCGGGGGTGGGGACATTGAGGACCCACCCACCCAGAAAACTTGGGGTCTGCAGCATCCAGGGGCTTTCTGTTCCCCTTGCCCAACCTGCCCCTGGCCAGGGAAAGAACTCCGTCCTCCCCCCAATTAATATCCTTAATATTAGCAAATTGTGGCCTGACTGCGAAATGGAGGGAGTGATGGGCATCATGATTTATTTATGTCAGAATGCCACTTGCTTGCTGTGCACTGCCTGGGGGGTGTCTAATGTCATAGTGTAGACACTGAGCATTATAAAACTTGTGACAAGGTTTTTTTTGTTGCCAAGCCACCTCCGGGCAATTCCACTTTCATTGTAGGCTGTAACAAGCATGTGTGGAGTTGGTCAGGGATTCCCCACCCCCCCCGACCAAACCTTGTGTGACCACATCCTCCTCACCCGGACATCATGGGAATTTTGGACTTGCTTCCTGCAGATCAGGGGCAGAGCTTGGAAGGGGGGCCCACAACTCTCCTGGGAGAATTTCTTGCTCATCTGGATTGGCAAGTGGTTAGAGTGGCACAGTGGTCGGAGTGCAGTACTGCAGGCTACTTCTGCTGACTGTCAACTGCCAGCACTTTGGCAGTTCAAATCTCACCAGGCTCCAGTTCACTCGGCCTCCCATCCTTCTGAGGTGGGTAAAATGAGGGTCCAGATTATTGGGGGAAAGAGGCTGACTCTGTAAACCGCTTAGAGGGGGCTGGAAAGCACTGTGAAGCGGTATATGTCTAAGTCCATCCCTCCTTCCCTCCCTTCATGTACAGTGATCAGAATGCAGCATTGCAGACTAAGTCTGCCCACAGCCAGCAGTTCGCTCTTTCTGGCTCACTGTTGAGTTGGCCTTTCTATCCTTTTGAGGTGGGTAAAATGAGGGCCCAGGTTGTTGGGGGCAAGATGTTGACTTTGTAAACTGCTCAGAGAGGGCTGTAAAGCACTGTGATGCGGTGTATAAGTCTAAGGGCTATTGCTATCCCTCCCTCCCCCCTCCCTCCCTCCCTTCCTTCTTCCCTTCCTTCCTTCCTTCCTTCCTTTCTTCCATGATGCATAGTGGTTAGAATGCAGGACTGCAGGCAACTTCTGCTACTAGCCTGCAAACAGTTTGGCAGCTTGAATCTCACCAGCTCAAGGTTGATTCGGCCTCCCATCTTTCCGAGGTGGGTAAAACGAGGACTCGGATTGTTTAGGGCAAGAAGCTGACTCTGTAAGTTGCTTAGAGAGGATTGCAAAGGCACTGGGACGCAGTATATAAATCTAAGGGCTATTGCTTTTTGGAAAAGGAGCTGACCATTTTCCAATTGGGGAGAGAGGCAGGCAGCCCCTTCCCCAAAGTGGCAGGCTGCCTCCCCCACATCGTAGTAGGGAGCCTTACTGCCGTATTTGAGAGCAAAGCCTTGTGGGAATTCTCCTGCTGCCTCCTAAACTTTCTCCTGATCCATGCTGTCCATCTGAGTGCTCGCATTCCTGGTCCTGGGATGAAGAGTGCTTTGCTCTGGCCACCATGGCTCTGCCAGCCCTGGTCTTTTCCCAGACCAAAAGCCTCCTGGCTGGGAAAGGCTGCTGGGCTCTGGAGCAAAGGCAAAGCGCGTGACTTAAGTGTGGCAAGAATTTCGGCAGCTGGCAGAGAGCGGACATTGGCCTGCCGGTTCCCACGGGAGGAAAATCCAGGTCAGGGAATCTGCTCCATTTCTGCTCGCTGCCTGGTCATTGCCCGAGACCACCAACCTCGCCACCCTGATTAGAGGACTTGCCCCTTCCTAATTGGTCTGGGAGCCCAGAGGGGAAGTGAGGGGGATGGAAACGGAACATCCTTTGGGATCAGAAGTGACCGCTCCAACCCGTTCCCAGCTGGCTTCCTTGCAAAAAAATGGAAAGGGGGGGGGGGAAATGTCCAAACAGCTGGGAAGAAAACAAGACATCCTTTTTCTCACGTGGCGCAGTTGGGATAGAGTCAGAGGAGAAATACATTATTTGTATGGTCAGATTGGTCCCCACCTGGGATACAGTTCTAGTGCAGGGGTGTCAAACTCAAGGCTCACAAGCCAGATCTGGCCCGTGGGACCAGTGTGGAAACAGCAAAGGATTGGTGCCTCTGCCAGAGGCTCCGTTTTCACTGGCAGAAGGCTATCAAAACAAACTAAAATGAAAACAAAATAAAAGGAGAAATGTTTGCAAGGAGGGACAGGAAAGGAGAAAGGGAAAGAGGAAAGACAAAGAAAAAAAAAGACAGGAAGATGGGAAGAGAGCAAGGAAGGGAAAGGAAGGAAAGAGGGGATGGAAGAGGGAAGGAAAAAGAAGAAAAGGAAGGAGATTGTCATGGCTGATTCCAAGGGGGAGGCCGAGCAGCTGACAGGGAATGGGAGTGTGGTTCCATTGGCTGTGGAAGAAACTGGAGAAGGGCACAGTCTGGCTGGATAGAGCAGGGGAGAGATAGAGCAAGGCAGGGGGAATTCGGGGGAAGACCCAGGCCCACCCCATCTTCATCCTAGGGCACACAGGGAGGAACAGAGAAGTGAGCAACATGAGTTGCATGGCTTATGGGGAAGGAAAAGGTCCTGATTCCCTTCATTCAATCATAGGATACAAATGGGAGTTTGCGCACAGCAACTTGTTGGAAGCAAATCATGAATTATCTGGTATCATCCAGGCTTATCTGGGTTCCTGGCATCTTCCCAACTCTGTGTGTTTTGTTGGCCTTTGAAGTCTGCAATTCCTTCTCCTGCCTTGTCCAGTTAATTACTGCAGCGTGGTTTGTGTGGATTTTTATTTATAGTTTATATGTACTTTGTTTTTGGATTGAATTTCCTCCACTTAAAGACTGTTTCTCCAGCTGAAGGTAACTGGGCATTGGAGGCAAAGTTGGAGGTATTAAAGGGACTTTTCTTACTTATGTGACTGTTGTCTTTGTGCCACGCCACTGATCATCACAGAGATTATAATGAGAGTGAGGGAGGAAGTCCTGCCTTGACCCTTGGCTACCACAGGTGCCCCCCTGACACGAATGACATCAAGCTGGCCACGCCCAGTGGCCACATACTCTGGCCCTCCAAGGTTAAACCCTGATGTGGCCCTCAATGAAATCGGGTTTGATACCCCTGTTCGAGTGGGAACTCTCCGGTCAAAAAGAAGCTGCCAGGTTTCTCTGGTGATGGCGAAGGGGTTTCGGTCATCTTCACATCGAGTAGATCATGAATGCAAGAAATGAAGAGGCCAAAAATGTCAGGTGTCTTCGGTATCTTGCGTCCTTCAAGAATAGGACTGAGTAGATGAAGCTTTTCAGGAACTTCAGGCACCCAGTCAGCTCTTGAAATGCCCATTACACCTTTCTGACGGGGCTCTGATCCAGGCCTCTGAGCAGCTGTTCACGGCTGATCGATTGGAAGGGTTACCACTGACCTGGCTCTGGTGCCTGTTCCTGCCTGCCAAGTGGCTTGTGTGTGTCTCAGAAGTGGGAGATGAAGCCGTTGGTTCTGTTAGATACAGATTAACAGAGTTGGAAAGGACCTTGTGGGTCATCTAGTTCCACCCTCCGCGCAAGCAGGACTTCACCGTTTCCAGGTTGAATCTCTCCTTGATCAGTTTCTATCCATTGTTCCTTGTCTGCCCCCCTCCTCTCTCTGGCAGCTCCACAAATACTGGAAGGCTGCTCTCCTGTCTCCCCTAGTCCTTCTCTTCACCAGACTAGCCATGCCTAGTTCCTGAAACCGTTCATCGTGTGTTTTAGTCTCCAGTCCCCTCATCATCCTGGCTGCTCTTCTCTGCACTTTTTCTGGAGTCTAAACTTCTTTTTGCATAGTGTGGTGACCAAAACTGCATGCAGTATTCTAGGTGTGGCCTTACAAGGCTTTATGCAAGGGTCTTCAAACTTGGCAAGTTTAAGACTTGTGGACTTCAATTCCTAGAATTGAATTCTGAGCTAACATGATTGGAGGGGGAATTCTGGGAATTTAAGTCCACAAGTCTTAAACTTGCCAAGTTTGAAGACCCCTGGGATATAGAGTGGTATTACCTCCCTTGATCTTGATTGTTTCCCTCCGTTTTCAAGGTGTGGTGGGGGGAGCAGCTTTTATTACTGCTTGTCCCATTGCTGGTCTTCTAAACTTCAGCTTCTCATCCTTCCTTCTCTGTCTGCCTGAAGCATCTGGTACAAGATGTCCCTGCCCCCCCCCCCCCCCATGCCTTTATGTGCTCTCTCTAAGATCTCAAGAGGTAGGACTGATCTGTGATCCAGGATCCGCTTGGTAATTGAGGTGGTTTCGTTGACGGCTCCATCAATACTCTAAACAGGAAGCTCAGATCAAGCAGCTTGTTGGGATCCCTCAAAGGAATCCGTGGTGAAATGTTCCTGATTTGTTGCTTGCGATTGCAGGTGTTAAGACTCGAGCAGCTTGAGTGGGTGGGATAAAAAGGGGTGAGTTACTACCCTTTAGTCCCTCCCTGGCCCCCCTTGCAAAGAATTTCTGGAAATACAAGATTTTCCTCCCTGCTTCAGGTTAGCAGCTTTTTTGTGTGATGGGGTGGAGTTTTGCAGGAAGGGGGATTCAGAAGGGGGGGCTGCAAGAGGAGCAGATGAAGGCTGGGCTCAGTCTGTGTCCTGGTGATATTGGACTGCTCTCCTGTCTCCCCTGGTCCTTCTCTTCACTAAACTAGCCAGGCCCAGTTCCTGCAACCATTCATCATATGTTTTAGCCTCCAGTCCCCTCATCATCCTGGTTGTTCTCTGCCCTTTTTCTGGAGTCTCAGCATCTTTTTTGATAGTGTGGTGACCAAAACTGCATGCTGTACTCTAGGTGTGGTCTTACTAAGGCTTTGTTGAGTGGTATTAGTACTTGATCTTGATTGTATCCTTCTGTTAATGCAATTTAGGATTGCATTGGGGTTTTTTGGCTGCTGCTGCACACGGCTGGCTCCTATTTAGCTGGTTGTCCACTTAGGCTTCAAGATCCCTCTCACAGTTACTGCTATTAAGCTGGTTTCACCCAGTCTATATGTGTACTTTTGGTTTTTCTTGCCTAAGTGTAGGACTTCACTTTTCTCTACCTTGAATTTCATTTTGTTAGACAGAGCCCTATCTTGCTTGAGAAGAACCACCCAGCTGAGCTGGGCTTCAGGGCTCCCCTTAACCTGGGGTGGAGGGGCTTCTATGTCCCAAGCATTGCTAGGAAAAGGAAAAAGAAAAGAAAGAAAAAGAGCTTCCCCCAGCTCTGTCCTGCTGGGCTGTTCCAACTATGTGGGGCTGCACAGAAGAAGGACAGGGCTGAAAGGGACAGAGTGCAGGGCCCTCTTGGGGGGTGGTGGTGGCTGGCATCTCTCCAGGAACGTCCTCGCTCTCCCACCAACTTCTCAAAGCCTCCCCAGAAAGGCTCGCTCTCCTGCCCCTTTCCAGCCTCAGCAAACAGACCCTGGACTTTATTCCCAGCCTGCCCAGCCCTTCCCGGTTCCCTCTCGGGTCGAAGTTCAGCCATGAGGCCATTTCCACTCAGATGCTGTTTCGGAGGCTGCAACCTGCCTCCTGGGCCCCTCCTGGAGGGTCAGTGCCTTCCTGAGAGGAAGGGGAGTCTCAGGCCATTTCTGGGGTGTCACCCTATGAACAGCAGTGTTTCTCCTTATTGGTTGCCACGGCTGATATTTCTGCAAAGTTGACTTTGAGGAAGAGCTGCAAAGAGACACAACTGAATTTCTTGGCATATCTTAATTTTATCTTCTTTTATTTCGTCATTAGCTTTCGCCCACAAGGGGGGAAAATTATGCCTATTTGGGGATCAACATATTTGGGTGGCTCATGTGAGACAGGAAACCCAAATTGTGACGCATCCCAGCTTGTTGCTCTCCAGAGCTCCTTCTTCTCACGGGGGTTTCTTGCTTGGTTCTAAAGACCCCGCTGAGAAACTTCCAGCCAGCAAAGATTGGGCTTCAGACTCTGCCTTTTCCAGAGAGAGAGAAGCTGGCCTGGATGTCCCTCCAGACAAAGAGGCTCTGAGAGGGAGTGGCAGGTCCTGCCCTCCAAGCAGCTCCTGGGGAGCCTGTTGGGGGGTGGGGTTGAACAAGGCTCACCCAGGGACTGCAGGGCCCTCGAGAGAGGCCGAAGGAACCTCATAGACCGAGTGGTTACGATCAGGGTTTGCTTTTCTGGTTCCGAGGTGCAGAAACCGGAAGAAGGATTTGGCCACAGGAAGGTAAACTCTGTCGAACATTAGAAAATAGTGTCACATGGCAGGGAAAGTGAAGCCAGGAACCCTGAGCAGAAGTCCCTCTGTTGGAGATGCTTCAGTTTGGAGCCCTGCATCAAAAAGAGGTTGGACTGGATGGCCTCAAGGGCCCTTCCAGCTTGAGAATTTCGTAAATTGAAATAAAGTTACCCCAAATGTAGGCTGCTGTTGAGAAGAGTAACCATGCAAGCCAGATCTGGATGCAAACTAGTTTGTACCCTTGAGAAACAAAAATGAAGCTGCTCCATTTCTCCCCCCATGATGGGCAGTGGGACACACCTTGGGGGTCCCAGCCCCTGAGGATGCAAGCCCCCTCACCTTGAGGCTTTGTCAGAGATGGACACTGCCTCCTCGTCCAGGGTGGCTGGAGCATCAAGGCTCGGGATCCCCGGTTTGCTAACAAGGGGCGCCTGCATAGGGTGGGCAGCACTGAGAAAGCCCACAGTTGGCATGGTGTCCCGTTTGGTCTTCTGTTCCTCGTTAGCCAACCCAACCCCTGGCCCCAATCAACATGTCTGTCCGGTGTTCACATGGGATGAACACGCGTATGTCAGGGACACCTTCTTTGCAAAGGAAGGGAATGTCCACCTTTAGTTGGATGGCCGAGCTTTGCTAGCTGGTGTTGATGAGTCTTTGACTGCTTGACGTAGGATCAAACTGGAACCGGGTTTTCCATTGCAAAGCATGGTGGCTCTTGAGTGAATCACGACCAATGTTATGACTCTTTTTTGCCACAGTTGTTCCCTTCAATTGTTAAGTGAATCATGCAGTTTGTTCACTGGCTTTGCTTGTCGGAAGCTGGGTGGGGAGTCACAAGCGGCAATCAAGGGTGCCTGGAACACCCCCCAACTGTCATCCGTACATGCTGGGGTCCAATGTCCACATTTTGATCATGTTGGGGGGGATTCTGTGATGGTTGCATGAGGACATTTGTAACTTTGAACAGCCACTAAAGCAGGGGTCTCCAGCCTTGGCCACTTTTAAGACTTGTGGACTTCAACTCCCAGAGTTCCTCAGCCAGAGGCAACAGGCAAGCAGGGATCCCTTCCACAGAAGCCAAGAGTCATAAGCCTTATGATTTATTTTAGGCCCAGCTGATGCATGAGAAACACCCCCATGGTTGGGTTTCCCTGGGATGCTTAAGAGCCTTTGAGGAGTTTGGATGTTCTCCCACTTTGCACACTTAGCCACAAAAATAAACAAGCAGAGGCTACAACTCAGTCCGTGGCAGCGACAATGCAGTGCAGTGACCTCTCCACAACAGAGAATATTCCTCCCCTCCAGGGTGGGAATTTGTGCCTAAAGAGGAAATAGTTTTTAAAGGGGGCATTTCTTGGCCTTGTGCCAGCTCCCCTAAAGACAAATGTCTCAGACTTGCAGCCCTTCCTTTAGTGCAGGGGTCTCCAATCGTGGCTACTTTAAGACTTGTGGACTTCAACTCCCAGAGTTCCCCAGCCAGCCAACCCTTCACCCAAGCAGGAGACCCTACCCCATTTCTGACAGATGGCAGCCCGGTCTCTTCTTGAAAGCCTCCAGGGATGAAGCTCCCACAACTTCTGAAGGCAACTTCTGTTCCATGGGTTGGTTGCTCTCCCTGTCAGGAAATTCCTCCTTATTTCCAGGTTGAATCACTCCCTGATCAGTTTCCATCCATTGTTCCTTGTCTGGCTTTTGGGTGCCTTAGAGAATAGCTTCACCCCCCTCCTCTCTGTGGCAGCCCCTCAAATACTGAAACTCTGCTCTCCTGTCCCCCCTGTTCCTTCCCTTCACTAGACTAGCCAGGCCTGGTTCCTGCAACCGTTCATTGTATGTTTTAGCCTCCAGTCCTCTCAACATCCTGGTTGCTCTTCTCTGCACTCTTTCTAGAGTCTTAACATCTTTTTTTATAGCGTGGTGACTTCCCTTGAGCAGGAGGCTTGGCCTCAACAGCTTTCCACAGTTCCAAGCAGATGCAAACAGTTGGCAGTTCAGGCAAGGTCCTCCCAGTTGGCTTTGAAAAAAGATTAGAGTGCTGAATGGTAGTGGGGCTTTTCCCATTGCTCAGCCTTCTTCTCAATAAACCCCTGGAAGTCTCCCAATGCCACTTACTTATAATAGAAATTGCTATTTTTAAAGTAATTCTCTGGGTGGTACACAGAAAAATAAACCATAAACTGTAAAAATGCCAAAGAAACATTAAAACAAGAACGTGGCTCTAGAACACAAATGCATAATTAACAAGGGCAGAACATGAGAGGTGCAAATTGCTCTTCATTTCAGCTCATTTCCATAAAACACCTGGAGCTGACCTGCTTATACCAATTAGTAGGATTTTCAAAATTTTGCTAAACTTTCCTTTACTAAAATGAGAGAAGCCCTTTTACACAGCTGGAAAAAAATGTTTATGCTTTTCAAAAAGAGGAGAAATGCTCTCAGAGAAGAGTTCCCACATGAGTTCCTCAACTTGGAAATAGGCAGCCACAACGAATACACTCTGAGCATGAGGAATGCCTGGCCTTTGAAGGGGGATTTTCTCACTGGAAGAAGGCATGAATGGGGTAGCCCTCTGGCTTGCTGAATAGGTCGCATGTCAGGGCTGGTGGTCTGGAGCAGGGGTCTCCAACCTTGGCCACTTTCAGCCTAGCGGACTTCAACTCCCAGAATTCTCCAGCCAGCAAAGGGAGTTGAAGTCCGCCAGGCTGAAAGTGGCCAAGGTTGGAGACCCCTGGTCTGGAAGATGGCAGCCCCTGGGGGCTGTGATGGGAGCCAAAACAGGCCAGCTGCAAGCAGCAGCAGCAGCAGCCAGATCCATAGAGTTGTGGGTTCAGAGTTAACCATGCTTAACCCAGCCAGTTTCTGCTCTTCATATGCTGGGTTGGGCAGCCCCCTGGCACGCCACGGGGCTGCCCCTGCCCAGGGAAGGATGGCAAAGCTCCCTTGATCAGCACCCCTTCCCACTGGCCAGGCAGGCAGCAGGGCTTGTAGGGTGGATAGGCAGCCGGTCAGTTGAGAAGCTTCCTCCAAATGCCAGGTCTGGCAGGGAGGTTGGCATTCTCAGCTGCTTTGCAACTTGACCTTGTTTTCTCTGAGGACTGACTGGGCAGTGCTTGGTCACACTCCCCCCTGCCCTCCCATCAGTGGGTTTGTCCTCATTAAATGTGCCTGGTGGGCAGGAGGGCAAGGCAGGCTGTTCAGTCAGCAGGGCATTGGCAGGGCTGGTGCATTTCACAACTTTTCCTCCCCTCCCTCCTTCCACCTGATGAAGTAAGTGGTGTGATCCAGGCCTGTGCTGTGGTGGGACGAGAGTCCCGCACTGACCGTCCCATTTGTGGAGCTGCAGCTGATGTGACAAGCAGCCTCCCAAAGAGCAGCCCTGCTTTGGGTGCCGTTGAAGGCTCACCTGAGCAGCCTGGGAGGATGAGGGCGGGGTGCAGAACATGTGGGACCCTGGTTTGGACTGACCCCCCCCTCCCCTTTTCCTAAAAGCCAAGGGAGTTTAGGGAAATGTTTGCAGGTGGGTGGTTTGATAGGATCTTAGTTTTTTGCAAGGTGCTGTTGCTTTTGGAAAGGCAGCATAGCAACGTTGCATTTGGTAATATCACACCCAGCACAGCACAACATTGGCTGCGGAAAGTAAGGCAGTTCCCAAACAACGACTGATCTGCTGGGTTTCTGCCGTTCGTGCATTTAAAATACTGAATTTTTGATGTGCCTTGGGGTCTGCATTAAAGTGACTTTCCCCCTGCTTTAAAATAGGCCATTCAATCTCCTGCTCTGCAGGTGCAGAGGGAGGTTCTGGCAGCAGGTCCGAGATGACCCGACGGATTGTGGCCACACTGTTCCCCCAGCTTCCCCCACCCCCATTGCTAGGAGGGAAGATGCTCTTCAGATAGATGCTCTCAATTTTAGCCATTCCCCCCACACCATGTCTCACTGAGGCTCCTGCAGCAGGACCGACATGTGGGCGTCGATGGTGGGTGGGTTGGTGGGAGATTGTCACTGCTTGCCTCACCCACCCACCCATCCGCCCCCAGCCCCACCGACCCCCACCCCTACACCCCAAGGCCTGCAGGACTGGAGGCCCATCAGCACAAAACAATCTTCAGCAGGCAAAATCCCAGGCCCCAGCACTGTGTGTCTGTGTGAGTGCATTTACAGGCCACCCCGCCCCACACGTTCCTTCGGCTGAGCCTGACCACCGACCCAAACCAGCTCCCTGGGACTCTCCCTCCAAGCCCCAGAGGCCCAGGCTTCTGTCCTTCTCCGTGGGTGTTTGTGGGGGTGATCGGGCATTCTGTTAAGGCTGGATGTCTTGAACCTCTGAAAGGCGCCCAGAAATTTGGGTGGGGTGGAGACGGGTGGGGCTGGCCTTGGGGATCAGCCCCCTCCCTACCCAGCCTGGGCTAACTTGAATCTGAGCGAGGCCTGGGGGCTCCGAATGGAGATGGCTGGGAGCCTGTTTTGGAGGTCACTCCATGACCAGGGGGGCATTTTCAGGCTTCCCAGGTTGGCCGAGGGGCAGGAAACGCTGCTGAAACTTCACCTGCGTTGGGCATCTCTCAAAATGAAATTGGGGAGGGGGTTCCCGGGAAGAGAGACATCAGGATGTGGTGCCCAGTGAGAGTCCTGAGCAACCTGGCATTTTGAACCATGCTGGTCAAAGCTTCAAACTTAGGAGAGGTTTTCCAATTGTCTCAAGTGTGGAAATTCCCAGAGAAAATGTGCACTCCAGCCACACGACAGACACAAAACTCTGGAGAGTTTCTCTGCCTTGTAGTGAAAGAGCTTCTTGTGCATTGGTGGGATTTAAATTTTTTTACTACCACTTCGGTGGGCGTGGCTTGGTGGGCGTGGCAGCGGAAGGATCCTGCAAAATCCCCCTTCCCTCCCCACCCCACTAACCTGCTTTCCTGCTCCCTTCTCCTGGGCAGGGCAAGCAAAGGAGACCCAGCCTGGGACTCAATGGGAGGCAGAGAAGAGACGGGGTGGGCGGGGGCCAGTCAGAGGTGGGATTGGCCTGTTCTCCGAACTACCCCAAATTTCCACTACCGGTTCTCCGGAGCCGGTCAGAACCGACTGAATCCCACCTCTCTTCTGGTGACATTGTTGATTAGGAGCCAGCTGAGGCCTCCATTGCTGCCCTGAGCTTCTCCCCATTTCTAAAAGTTGGCCTCTCTGGCAGGTCATGGACTCGCCTTCCTTCCCTTGGGGTGGGGAGGGGGCAGCCTTGGAAACGCCCCCCTCTCTCAACTTGCTTCCTTTCTTTGCTTGACAGATTTTTCCACCCAAGTGAATTCGACCTCCTTAAGTTCTCCCACCGGCCGGGGGAGCCATATGGGCACACCTGCCCTCCACCCCTCCATGGGGCCCAGCCTCGGAGGCTCCTTGGGGTCGCCCAGCCAGCTCCACTCGCCCATCAACGGCATGGGGCCACCCTTCTCCGTCATCAGCTCCCCGATGGGGCCTCACCCCATGTCTGGACCCTCCACCCCCGGCCTCGGATACGGAGCTGGCAGCCCGCAGGTGAGTCCCCGGCCCTCTGGCTGAGGTGGGGGGGCGAGGGGGGTATTTAGAGGGGGCTCTCCCGAGGGGCTGTTCTTTTTCGTTTTTTTTTGTCAAAATTTTTTTATTTTTTCACATTTCAAAAACATCTTTTTTGGTGAACAGCACGATTCCAGGTGTCCACATTTTCATACAAACATGACCTTAGTCACATATTCATCTTTCACATTTAATTTCATATCCTATCATTACATTGCATATTTTCTGTCTCTTCTCAAATACTTTTCTCAAACTTATTATATATATTTTCTATTCATTTCTTGACCTAATTCTTTTAACTTTAAATAACTCTTATATCTTCATTATTCATTAAACTTTATACTTTTATCTGTCAGGTTTGCAATTTCATTGCATCTTCTTCAATCATCATCTGAAAACTTCCATCCCAATTCAAACAATTCAAAAGATTTCCCCAATTACCCATTTGAGGTACCACCCCTTTACCTTAGACATCATTTAGTTAACTCTTCTTTCATACTGGGGGGGCTATTCTGACGGCTGTGGGGGGGAGGGGGAGTGGCTGAGCACCCCACTTTCGCTCCAGGTTCCACCTGCCACCTCATTCCTCTCCTGCACTTTCGTGCCTTTCGGTTGGGGTGGGGAAGGGAGCCGCTTTCTGTCTTTTGGGTGCAGATTTCCTGAGGAATGTATTAAATATTAAGAATTGCAGGGCATGTAACAGGCAGGTTCTTGGGAAAGCATGCAGGGAATAAGAAGAAACAGGCCCCATTGCTGCCCATCGGAGGACTGGGGGCCCTTCCTAGGGCTGCTTTCCCCCCTAAGTGCCACATGGAGCATTGTGTATGTGTGTGTGTGGGGGGGGGGATTTATAGCCAGACCCATCTGGCACCATCTCTCTCTCTCTGCCTCTGCACCCCTCTGCAGAGGAGACCTCCTTGTCTGGGGGCTTTGCTGCAGGTGTGTGTGTGTGTGTGTGTGTGTGTGTGTGTGTGTCCGTCCCTCTGCTGTGCTGCTTCCGAGAAAATGTGCCCTCGTTGAAAGATGATGAATGGTGCCCAATGCCCAGGCTAGCCCCTTGGCCCCCCCTCCCCACTTTGAAGCAGCTGGTGCTGGATCGGGACCCTCGTCCTCCCCCTGAGCCAGGGAGGGGCTCAAGGGGTGCGGGCCACCCTGGAAGGTGGGGTGGGGGGCTTTCCTCCCCTGGGATGGAGCAAACCTGGAGGTGAGTCTTCCAGGGCAGCAGCCCTGCTCTGCAGAGGCTGCATAAAGAGTGAGAGCCGAGCTGAGCCAGGTGACACCTGTTACTGGTGCTGGTGCTGGAGCTGGGATCCCCTTTGTCCATCCAGGCAGGGGAGGAGGGGGGGGTGACCCAGCCGGGGAGGCCGGGAGGACGGTTCAGCCGCCCCCAAACGTTGCTGCAGCTGCCTGGACAGCTTCCAGCTGCTGCCAAGGCCCTGGGCCTCAGCCAGGCTTGGCGCTGCTGATCAGCCGGATTCACAGAGGGCTGGCAAGGGTTGAGCCCAGGGGGCACAAGGGAGCGGCTGCCTGCAGGCTGAGTGCCCCTCTCCCTTCAAGTGGGGTCTCCGCTTGCTGCAAGGAGCCTGGAGAGCCATGGGGGGTTGTGCCCTCTATTGCACTCCCCCCACTATTTCCGGTGCCCTTCTGGAGGGAGAAGCCCCAACAGCCTCTGAAGGGCGGGTGGCTTCTGAGCGTGCACAGAAGGCTTTCCCAGGTGGCCTGCGTGGCAGTGGGGGCAGGAGTGACTTTGGGGGGTTGCTGCATTCAATCCACCCTCCTCCTGGGTCCGCCCTTCAAGGCTACTGTGGCACAAGAAGGAGAAAGGGGGGCACGTCCTTAAGCCCCCTGAAAAAGCGGCCTGGGTTGGGGGGGGGGAGACGTTTAATGGAGGGCTGTTGTGTGATTGGGATGATGTGCCTGGCCTGGGGGGGGGGGGGGGGGGGGGGCGGGCCCCCCCCCGGGGGGGGGGGGGGGGGGGGGGGGGAGGGCAGAAAGCCCGGGTGCTGTGAAAGTCACCCATGCCCAGGGGCTCCAGTTCAGCTTGAGTCTGTGAGGTCAGACGGGAGAGCGTTGCCCATCAGGGGTGTCTCCCAGGGGTGGGATTCAAACGGTTTTGCGACCTGTTCCGTGGGCCTGGCGGGGGACGGAGACTGCAAAATCTCCAGTCGGAGGTGGGGGTGGCTGGTTCTCCAAACTCCTCAAAATGGGGAATTCTGGGAGTTGAAGTCCTCCTGGCTTAAAGTGGCCAAGGTTGCAGACCCCTGCCCTGTAAAGTGCACATCTCTGCCCGTTATCTTTTCCCTTGCAACGGGGATCATCCTGCAGAATAATGTTCCAGTTTGGCTAAGCGAGAGGACTCTCTTCTCTTCTGCTGGCTCCGTTCCCGGCCTATCTAAGCAGCGCCACTGCTCAGGCCTGCCCAAAATCAGCCCTAAATACACGGGGCATTGTTCTGAGAAACACCCCCCCCTGGATGTGGCTGCCAGGGCATCTCTCCCACAGCTTAGGTAGGAGGTCTGAGGACTGCAGTGCTTATTCATCTAACAACAACAACAACATGAAGCTCGTACAATCTTCGGCTGGCAAAACTGGGGAATTTGTGCTAATTGACAAGCCAGCAAACCCGCCCCCCCCCCCGGCCCCTTCCTTTGCCCACTCACTCCAAGGGCACCACTGCTGCGCCTCTTGCCCTGTTCGGTTTGGAAGCTCAAGCTTGGAGCAGGTGGGTTGGACCAGCCCTTGGGGGCTCCCTTCGTTGGCTCCTTCACTGCTCCCTCCTTGCCCTCTTGCTGCCATCCTCCCCCCCCCCCCAATTACTGGCCAGAAAGAGGCTTCCTCTCCTTTCTAAAGAACTTTGCAGCGGGTAAAGGAAATGGTGCCACATGTTCTGCCAATTGTCGCTTGGAGTCGGGTAACTGATAGGTTTAAACAAACACTTAAACCAAGGGGTGCCCAGCTCCAGAAGCAGGTTCCAGATAATTCCCTCTGACAAGGCTCAGGGACAACGGATAGTGCCCAGAGGGTTCAGATACCAGTCATGCACAGCCAGACTGACTGGCACCAGCCTTGGAGATGCCAGCCTGTGGGGCTCAGCATCCTGTCTGTGGCTTTTACTGCCCAAACCAATCCACAGTCGTCCTGCATGTTCGGGATGCATCTAGATATTGGGCCTCCACGTGCTGTGGCACCTTCCAGCAAGGCATGCATCCATGGGCCTGGGGGAGTAGGGGGGCACCTTTCCCTGTGGGTCTTCTTTGCTTCCTCCCTTCTGGCTGGAGACCCCTGTGTGGGCAGCGGCCTCTCCTGGGTGCCCTGCTGGGACGCTTCTTCCTGCCCTGCTGCTCTCAGCGAGGGGCTTCTTTCTGGAGGAGGGGGCTTTTTTCCTCAGGAGGGTCAGAAAGGACCCATCTGAGGGGAACCTTCCGGAGCTGCTGGCACCTGAAGAGACCAAACCAGAGACCCCAAATATATCTATTCTAGGGAGATCATCTCAGCCAGCTGTAACTCTGGGCTTTCTGGCTTCCAGTCCCCTCCCCACCTTCCCTAGAGGCTGGGCTGCCTGTCCCCCACACCCCATGTGTGAGCACCTCGCATCCGCCTCACCCTGAGAGGGAAATGCCTGCTGGAGATGCGGGCACCCCCAGCCCCCTCCCTGCTTCGTTAGGCTGCTGGAGAAGGTCTTTCTCAGAAATGGGTGGGGGGTCTCTGTGCAAGGTTTATTGCAGTGCAGCCTCCTAGCTGTGATGGCAAATCTATGCCACACGTGCCAGAAGTGGCACGCAGAGCCATCTCTCCGGACACGCCAGCTGTCTCCCGTTGCTCTTCCGGTTCTGGCACACCGGGCAGCTGGCCTTAACATGTGCGGAAGCACCGGAAGAGCAGCCACCTGGTGCGCATGCATGTGCCAGGAAGGTGATCTTCCGGTTTCCTACATGCGCACGGGCACTGGCCACCTGGTCTTCCAGTTTCTGGCGCAGCTGGTCTTCGCGTGTTCATGCTTGCTAGAAACTGGAAGCTGATGTGCATGTGCGTGCACACATGCGCTCTCCCGTTTCGGCACTTGGTACAGAAAGGTTTCACCAACATTGTCCTCGGACTTTCCCTGGCTGCTCTGGAGGCCCTTCGGTCGCCTTTGAGTGAGCCAGGACTCCCACGTGGAAGATCCACACAGCCCAGGAAGGGTCTCCCCATTGTTGCTTGGGTCCCCTTCTGGAGCGGGCGGAAGAAAGATTTTCCTGCTGGAAGAGCAGAGGCTTACCGGGGGGGGGGGGGGGGGGTTACTCCTTCCCCACCAGGGGCGAAGAGCAGCTGGCAGTGGAGGCTCACCCAGAGCCTGGCTTTGGTCTCTGGGCCTCTGTGTGTCCCTGTGTGTGCACTCAAATCAAGTTGGACACCCAACTTCTGGCTGTTTGGAGCTGTATGGTGGGCAGCACGGGACTGGAGGGCCACTGGACCCTGATTCCCTGCCATGGGCCATGCTGGTGGGATGGATGGCTGCTAGGGGCCCCCACTGGGTCCTCGCCCTGGGCACCCTGGCGTGGCACGAGTGGGAGAGGAAGGCTGCTGGCGCCTGGTTGGGGGGGAGGAAGGAAGCAAAGTGGCGCCAGGCTAGGCCAAAAGGGGAACCCCTTGCGGTTGTGGGGGTGTCCCCTCCAGAGGCTCTGACTCAGCAGCAAGCTGGGCAGAAACGCTGCTCCCCCCCCCCCCAGTGTCCTTCTCTGTCTCCTCCAGTGCAACATCTCCCCAAGCCCCCTTCGCCCTTCCCCAGAAAGGCCTTCCTTCCTTGGAACTTTTGTGGGGTGACAGATGCAGGCTGGGTGGGAGTGGAGATCTCCTTGCTGGCCAGAGTCCCCCTCCGCCACAGACCAGAAGCTCTTCACCCTACAGACTCTCTGGGCCTGGCATGCAGAGGGTGAGGAGACCCCCCTGGTTTTAGTGGAGGGGGCGAGTTCTGTGTTGCAGGCATAACAAATGCATGGTGGGGTTTTGAACGTTAATAAAGACAATTGCTCTGGGCTTTCATGAGGATGTAATACCTTAGAATACTGTATTGTTTCTAAAAGGTCTTGAGATATATAGGGTCTTTCATGAGACTTGAAAGGCTGGTTCAAGATCCACAAGACTCCCCTCGCTTGAACAATGTTCTTTGAAAGCCTAAAGAGCTGCTGCTGCTGGGCACCCCTTCCTGCCAGCCTCCTGATCTCCAGATCGGGGAGAAGGGAGCTGGGCTTCGCTCCTGGCACAAACGCTCCCGTCTCTCTGGCAGCTGAGCTGAGCGAGCGAGGAAGAGGCCACAGGAAGAGCAGCCATGTCTTCACTGGGGATTCTTAGCTCTTCCCAAGAACTGCTGCCCACAAAGGGCCCACCCACCTTGATGCCACCCAGCAGCCAGGGAGGCACGTTGCCCTCTGTTAATGCAGCTTAGGACTGCATCGGCTTTTGTGGCTGCCGCTGCATCCTGCTGGCTCCTATTGAGCTGGTTGTCCACTCGGACTCGGAGATTCTTCTCACGATGACTGCTGTGCCTCCCCCTTCCCACCCCAGCCTCTCTATCCCGGCACCGGGCCATGCAGCTGCTCCTGGACCCAGCCCAGGACCCCCAGCCAGGAGCTCCCCATCTGCACTGCCAGCCATGGGAGTGGTGGTGTGTGTGCGTGCGCAGCCCAGGTCTGGGGTGTAATGGTGGGGCCCTCCAGGCAGCTTGTCGCCCAAGGTGGGCACGGATGGGACAAGAGAGGCAGGCCAGCTCTGGAGGAACGATCAGGCCAGCTGACCTGGGAATTTTGACCGAGAGCCAGAATAGATAGAGAAATGGAACAAACTTAATGAAACCTTCAGAAATTGCATTTTCGTAGAAATGGGATCCATGTTGCTGAAAGAAGTAAAGAAGATTTCATACAAACCTACTCAAAAGAGGGAAGTCTGCCAGCTCTTTTAGCTTAATTTGTCTGCAGTGTTGGTTTCATGTGATGGGGAGAAGGGGACCAGCCCAGTCAGGGGGTCTCCCCTTAGCCTGGGCAGAGGAGGGGCTGGCGCAGGAGGGGGCCTAGTCCGGCAGGCCGAGGCGTTTCCCTTCCTCTTCTGTGGCAGGAAGGAACCGAGTCTCACTTCCCAAACAGGCGCAGGAGCCAGGAGATCAGATTCTGCTGAGGGCGGCATTTTCCGAGAGAGAACCGGGCAGTGAAAAAAGCTCACGTGACCCGTTAGATCTGGGAAAATTCCTTGGGCAAAAGATGAATGTGGAGATGCAGAAACACCTTAGAGCCTTGGTGGCGCAGTGCTCAGAGTGCAGGATTGCAGGCTCCTTCTGCTGCCTGCCAGCTGCCTGCAATTCGGCAGTTCGAATCCCACCAGGCTCCAGGTTGACTCAGCCTTCCGTCCTTCTGAGGTGGGTAAAATTATGAGGACCCAGATTGTTGGGGGCAGGAGGCTGGCTCTGTAAATACCGGCTAGGGAGGGCTGGAAAGCACTGTGAAGCGGCATGTAAGTATAAGGGCTATTGCTATTGCTATGAGAAGAAAGTGCTTGAAAAGGTGCCAAGAATGGGGCCGGCGCAGAATTGGCAGGAAGCATCCGCCCTCCCCAATTTGCATGAGCAAAATGAAATGGATGCCCCTCCCCAGTCTTAGCCCATTCAGAAGTCAGTCCTCCAAGGACATGTGTGTGTGTATGTGTGTGTGTGCGCGCGGGAAATTTTTGCAAAAGGCCTCCCTTCTGAGGGGGGCTTTCTGCGCTGCCATTCAGACTGGCCTGCTGGCTCCTGAAATGGGGAAGGGGGGTCAGCCCTGCCCAGCACTGGGACAGGAGCCCTGAGGAGATTTTGGGTTTCAGGGTTTCTAATCACAGCCTCCCTTTCTTGCCCTCCCCCCCCCCCCACAGCTCAACTCCCCCCTGAACCCCGTGAGCAGCACAGAAGACATCAAGCCCCCCCTGGGCATCAATGGGGTACTCAAAGTGCCAATGCACTCTTCCTCCACCATGCCCGCCTTCACCAAGCACATCTGCGCCATCTGTGGAGACCGCTCCTCAGGTAATGCCAACCTTGCACTGTTCCTAGCTGGCATCTAACTGCCCTGCCCAGGTCTCTGCTCCAGTTGGTCCTTGGCTGCCCGCTTGGCAGGGAGGGCATTTCCCTCCGTCACAAAAGGCCCCAAGCACACAGCAGGTGGGCTCTTCCTGCCTGGGGGAATGCCAAGATGGGCAGCTGAATCTCTCCCTTTCCCACCCCCTGCCCCAGATTCTGGGGCAGAGAGGCTGGTGGTGCCCTCACCCTGTGTGGATGTCGCTCCTGTCCCCTTAGCCTTCCTGGGTGGCAAGAGGGCTCCTCTGAGAAAGGAACAGGCTGGCACTTGCCATCCCTGCACCAGAGGGCCAGCCAGAGTCTGAAGCAATACATTTCTTGGAGGCAGCCATTCCACTTGCCTTGCCCTGCCTGTCCCGCCCCCCCCCCCCTTCCCACTGAGTCCTGGTGCCAAGCAGGGCCTCCTTCCTCCCCTACCAGCCCTGTCTGTCTTCTCCCCCACCCTTCAGGCAAGCATTACGGGGTGTACAGCTGCGAGGGCTGCAAGGGCTTCTTCAAGCGGACGGTGCGGAAGGACCTGACCTACACTTGCCGGGACAACAAGGATTGCCTGATTGACAAGCGCCAGCGGAACCGGTGCCAGTACTGCCGCTACCAGAAGTGCCTGGCGATGGGCATGAAGAGGGAAGGTGAGGCGGGGAGAGCTCAGACCATGGAAGGGCGGTCATCATTGGGAAGGCTTCTGGTGGGTCAAGGAACCATTGAATGGAGGGACAAGATTAGAAGGGGATTTGGAGGTCATCTAGACCAACTTCCTCTCAATGGGACAATTATATTGTTTTCACATTTATCCATCGACCATGCAGAATCAATCAAGCCCCCCCTTTGCTTAGGCATTGCCTTGTTCCTCATTTGTGTGCTGTTTGATATAACTGTCAGGCCTGCTCCACTCAGGACCCCTAGGCAGGAAAGACCCTCGACTCCATTTGGTTGAAGTGGCAGGTTCTTTTGCGAAGGATTCGTGGTTGCAGTGAAAGCCAGGCTAGATCTGAATATTCCCACATCAAGGTTACACTTTTCCCTTTTCCATGGCCTTCCCCCTTTTCCCTTTCATTGGTATCTAGGAGCAAGGTACTCAGAGGTTTTAGGAACCGCTTTGCTATTTTGGCAGTGTCTCGGTACAATTTCTCACTCTGCTCCCAGGCCAGGTGTCCTTGGTGGCTGGTTCATCCCGGTGCAGTTTGATGGAGGGGAGTCCAGGCTGGCCACTTCGTTCTTGGTAACATGCAGGTCAGACTGAGAACTGCCATGCTTGACCCAGGACTGTGAGGGAGCCCAGGCCAGGAATAGCAGAGTTTTCGTTCATTGCCGGCTTGATGCAAAACAATTCCCATCCCTCGTTTTACTCCTCACAACTTTACTTTTTTCCATGATTTCACTTTGCACCAGCATCCATCCCATGACCAGAGGACATAGTATTTTGGGGTCCCTCCCATTCTCCTTGAAATACTCCGGTGTGATCATAAGGACTAGACACTTAGGGGTTTTTTATATGTATAAGTCTGCCTGAGATTGTGATGAAGTGGGTTTCAGACTTTGGAATTCCATCTTTGGCACCGTCTTTTCTCCTCTTCACATCCTCCTTGAAAGCTACCCAGGAAGCAGCCCCCTTGTCTGGGTTGGGCTGAAAAGAAGGCTGGCCCTGGTTGCACTGTCGCCTAGTGCCAGTCAAGTCAACTGGCACATGCCTGTCTCCTGGGCTTGGGGTGGCCCTGATTCCTGCAGCCCTTGTCTGCTTCCCCCACCCTATGGGACATTCCTCCTCTCTCCATGGCCTCTTCCAGAATTTCTGACTGGGGCGCAGGGGTGGGAAATAGGAGACCATTCAGATGGGGGGGGGGTGTTCAGAGTTTTGCAGTGTAAATTCAGTGCCAGAAAAGCAAACACAGGTGGCTGAAGATTCATTTAACTTCTTTATAAACACTTAAAGTAAATGGAGCAAACTCAAACAGGTTCAGAGCAGAACAGCAGCAACTCAGGAGGTCAGAAACAGACCTCGGTTTCACTTTAGGTCAGCAGGCAAGCAAGACACGCAGCAGAGGAGAGAAGCAGTGTCATCTTCAATAGACAGACTCAGAGCTCAACAGAGCTTCAGAGGTGCAGAGCTTAAGATAGAGCCACGCCTAGGCTCCTTGCAGTTTTAGTTTCCAAACTGTCCTCATTGGCTGACTTAGTTGCTATGCCTATTCACTGGCTGACCTTGTTAACATGCTCCATTCCTGTTCATGAATATACTCTGACAGGGTGAACCCCAAGAGAAAACTGGAATTGGGTTGAGAGGGCTCCTCGGGGAACCCCGTCTGCCTTTGGGGCAGCAGCAAGCCCTGGCAGTCCCTCCCTTGCAGGTGTGGGGCAACCATCTGGGGTGCAGGTGGCTTCACTTCTGGACCAAAGACCCCAGAAGCAAGAGACGTCCCAGGCAGGAGAGGAGAGGAATGCCCCCACTGTTCTCCGGCAACTCCTCTTCAAGATAGTCTACCTCTGCAAGGGGAGGTTCCATCCGGACAGCACCCTTCCTTACCTGCATCAGGCTCTGGCAAGCAAGCTATTCTCGGGAGCAATTTTTCATTTCCTTCTTTTCCGGGGTTAAGAAGGATACCTTCACAGGAAGTAGGAATTGTGGTCAATAAAAAGGCAGTCAATTGTTCAGAAACAAAACATGGGTGTGGGTGTGTGATCAAAATGGCCCTACGAAGAGATGGGAGGTTGGGTGGGGGCTGGGGTCTCCCTTGCTTCCTGCCCCTTTGTTTGGAAGGAGATGCAAGGGAATGGCGGCCTCAGTTCGGGATCTTGTGGGGTTCGGTTCAGGGAGCAGGTCATTGCTTCCTGCCTTGGGCTCAGCTCCGGGGCCGTGCAGTGCCTGACATCTTCCAGGGAAGGAATGCAACATTGGGTGCCCACCCCCTGCCCCCCCCAAGACACACCCATGGCTGCCAACTCCCTCTGAGCCCACCCTCCTGGGCAGGAGTCTCCAACCTTGGCAACTTTCAGCCTGGTGGACTTCAACTTCCAGATTCTGGGAGTTGAAGTCTGCCAGGCTTAAAGTAGCCAAGGTTGGAGAGCCCTGCTCCCGGGGTCTCTAGCCAGGCAGCCCTTGCCCTCCGAAAGCTTTCCTTGCCAATTAAGATTGGGGGTGGAGAAGGGGTCTTGACCCTCCCTTGTTTGACAGACCTTTTAATGAATTGTTTTAGCCGTAGTAAGCCACCGACTTCTTTTCATGGCTCAGGGTGCTTTCAGCTATCTAACTGGAACATCAGAGGTAAAATTACAGCAGAGGTCCGGGTTTTAAATCACTTCAACGTTATGTAATTAAGAGGCTTGGGCTCTGAGCATCTTCCCCATGGCTAGCAAAGAGGCAGCTTGTTGCAGGCTGAGGCTGCCCAGCGTTGGTGGGGCTGCAAGCAGTTTAACAACCGGTTCTATGAGCGCATGCGCAGCATTCAGTAAACACCTATGTGAACCTCTCTCCGGCTCACCTTCTAGCCTTCCCCAGTAAGTAGAACAGCTGAGGCGTGGTAATCCACTGTGCTGCGCGAATCAGCTGAGCTGCAAAAGACGGTTGCTCGTACCGGTTAGCTAGAACCATCTCGAACCAGCAGCAGCCCCCACTGCTGCCCAGGGAGAGCAGAAGTCACCAGAGAAGGATAGCTGTGGGCACAACAGGACCTGCCAGACACCTCAGGCGGATACGGGCAGGAAGGCTGAGCTCCCTGCGGTCTTTTGGTGGCTGGTGCCCAAGTCACCCAAACTGGGTCTTCCTCCTCCAGGTGGAAGCCAGGTGGTTTCTCAGCCAAAGCTGCTCAAGGCTCCCTTGGCACCCATCCAGGATCCTGCAGGCCCAGGCTGCCCCCTGGCCCTCTGCAGGGGTGGCGTGACCTCACCTGGGCCATACCCAGGCCTAGGTCCAGGTTGAGGGCGGGAATTTCTGTGTGGTGGCCTTCTCCAGCGGCCTCGCTAAGTGTGGGAGATGGGGCCTGTTGAATTGGGGCATTGTTGCCTTTTTAAAGGGGGCAGGAAACGCTGGCCAGGGCTGCTGGGAGCATTAATGCTGCTCTGTTTGTGGGCAAAGCCTTTAAACGGCCTTAAGTAGCCAATCCCAGCAGGGATGTAGCCTTTGGGCAGTGGCATTCCAGAAGCTTCTTCACTGTTGGACTGTGTGTTGGACTCTGTAGGAATGGGTCCAGCCCAAGCTGTGTGAAGTAGCATCCAGGTTGCTCGCATGCCATCTGGGCATCAGCCAGAATCACAAAAGACATGTCACCTGCTCAGAAACTGTCCCTTGGACAGCTCTCCACAGAAGCCACACGGCTCCCCAGAAGAGGTAGCGATGCCGTGCTTGTGCCTGCACAACTGCCTCACTGGCCACTGGTTAAAAGTGCAACCTGCCCTTGAGTCACCTTTTCTCCAGGTGAGACGAATGCCACTCCCTTTCTTGTGTTCCAGTTCCCATCATCCTCGCTGTGGCTGCTGCTGCTCTCCGAACTCAAGCGTTGAGGCCAGAGCGATGGTTTGCGCTTCTCCAGATTCTGTGGCTGGCTGGGGAGGGAGAAGGGCTTCCTTCTCCAGTGCTTTATGGGGCTTCCAGAAGTTGCCTATAAATTCGGCCTGGGTGTTCTGTTCTCGGTCTTGAGCCCTGGAGATCTGAATTCATTTGAGGTCAAGAGACACTCCCTGCTCAGGTCTCTGAGATGCCCCAGCTGGGATCCTGTTCCTTCTGCTCCCCCCCCCCCATTCTTAATTTCCCAGGGGACCACTTATCCTCTCCTCAGAGGAGATTGCCTGCCCTCCCCTGCCCGGAGCAGAGGGCTTCTGCTTGTTTTCTGTTGTTTTTTGGCTGCCTTCCCTGAGTGTCTGACACACTGATTCTTTCCCTTCTGACCTCAACATATCTCAGAAGCTCCTCCTGCTCTCCTTGACAGTGCCTGAGAACTGCCGTTGCTTCTGGGCACTGGGTTTCGAAGCCCTTGCTCCCTCCTTCTGCCCTTCCTTGGCAGCTTTCCCTGCTTTGCCTGTCTCTGGTTTCTGCACCAAGAAACCAGAGGTGACCAGGGTAGAAGGAACCCAGCACCCAGCATGATCAGCCCTCAGTGGAAAGGCCTGGAGGGGCTCCAGAAGAATGTGACAAATCCCTCAGCAAGCCCTCAAATCTGGCAAAAATGCTAGCGAAAGCCATTGTTCTGGAAGGCTCAGAATACTGGCATTGGCTGGCATTGCCCCCTTTGATGAGAAAAGCGCTAATGAGTACCCACAGCCTTGAGAAGGCTGCTGTTTGCTAGCTTTTTCCATCCCAAAGGGGAAATGCTAGCGAGTGCCAGCTTTTCTGCTCCCCCCCCCCCCAGTGGGGAAAATGCCAATGTTCTGAGGGTGGCATTTGCCAGCCAGTTGAGACCAGATTCGAGGCCCATTCCCCCAGTGCGTGGGAGGGTGCGTGCATGCCTGGAGCAGAAGGGAAATCCTTCCTTGCCCTGCAAGAACAGACCTCCAATCCAAACCTCCCCTCCACTTGCAACCTCTCCTGCTGGCTTCTTCATTGACTTTCTGGAGAACCCTGCAGAGAAAACTGCAAATGGCCAGCATATGATTGATGGCAGGGCACTTGTGCTGTAAATCAGAATAGTTTGCCAAGCACTTGAAATACATTCATGTGGCAGGGTGGCCAGCGATGTTTTATAATGACTGGAAGTGCTTTAGGGGGCCATAAACCATCAGTTCTTGAGGCTCTTGTAGCTGTGGGCAGGAAATAAATTTGCAATGGTGAGCTGAGGACTACCTGTGTTGGATACAGCAAAGGCTGAACAACCCTGAAAAAATAACAGGAAAAAAGTCCCCTCTCGATTGGAGGATAGTTTTTTAGCCAGGCAAAAAAGTTCTCCGTTTCCCGAGTATACAATTTCTGGTCTTGATAAACAAACTGCTTTTCTCAGAAGAAACAACCCCGAAACATTAAATATAAGAATAAGAATCGGTAGAAGAACCTCATCTACGAAGTCCATTGCAGAGAGATCTGGAGCTTAGCTGAGAACGCTGGTTTTTCTCCTCTGGAATGTGTGTGTGTGAATGGCAACCGTAGGCTTTGCTCTGCAAGATGAGAGTCATGCGCGTTCCGAGGCCAGGAAATGGTTGTGGCTTCCATGTGGTGGATGTTTGTGAAACAGAGAATCCACAGAGAGACTGTTACTCAATCTGAGAACGAGAAAGGGCCTGATTTTAAAAGCAGGCAAGGCAGGCTGCCGAGAGACACCCACCCAGCATACAGAAATTAGGGCACGTTCCTCTTCTAGGAATGAGCTTGACGTGATCCAAGGCATGCTTTACATCACGAGAAGAAATTCTGGGGTGGGATGTGGGGTGCGGCTGCTGTTTATGCCATACGCATAGGTCTTGGGGGGCAGACCTCTCCTGCTAGGCAGGAAGGCTCTCCGATGCCACCTCAGAGCTCTGCTGCTCTGCTTTTGAGTGGCTCTTTCAACCCGCCATAAACTCTGGGCACCTGATGGGAGGGGGACACTTCGGAGTCCGAGGCCATCCATCTGCCGTGGTCCTTCCTTTGGCTGGGCCCAAGATGGCCCCTATTCTAGAGAAATGAGTTTTATTTGATCTCAAACTAGGGCAGCACATTGGAGGTTCCCCAGGCTGCCTAATGATTCCCCTGGGAATTGTCCTGCCCCACCACAGGGCCAGGGTGGCCACCTCGTTTTCCCAGGGACGTCTCCTTTTGGCTTGGGAGGGGCAGGGGGCCATGGCCAGAGGCGCTCAGCCCCTTCGCCCCATCCCATGCGAAGAAAGGCTCAGCCCGGAAGCCACCAGCATTCCCTGGGTGTGTTTGCAGCCTCTCTTCAGCCCAGCAGGCTTCCTGAAAGATTCACTGGGGAACAAAATAGCAGCAGCCCTTGGACTTCTATACCGCTTCCCAGTGCTTTATAGCCCTCCCTGAGCAGTTGATAGAGTCAGCCTCTTGCCCCCCAACAACCTGGGTCCCTCATTTCACCCACCTGGGAGGTGGAGTCAACCTTGAGCCAGTCAGGATTGAACTCCTGTCTGTGGGCAGAGTCACCTGCAATGCTGCACTTTAGCCAGGGCGCCCCCAGGGCTCAAAATCAGAGCCGCTCAGACTTACTCTCTGTTTAAAGGAAGGCAGAGAAGCCTTGGAGAGGCCGTGAGTGTTGCTGGTCCCGCTTCAGTGGGAAGAAGTAGCCAATAACGCCTGATCTTCATTTTCTTCCCTGAGTCCCAGCAGCTCAGGAGAGTGGTGTGGTGGCATAGGGGTGGAGCTCCCACCTCAATTCAGGAGGCTGTGAGTTCAATCCTAGGTAGAGGCAGATATTTATCTCCATATATATATCTGCTGAACAAAAACTCCGCATTGGTGACAGGAAGGGCATCTGGCCAGTAAACACTCAGCCCCATTCAGTTGCCCAGACTCCACCCCAAGGCAAAGGATTATGGGGTTATTAAAAGGAGATGTTCCAGCAGGTCAAGTGAAAAGGAGCCCGCTCCCGCTTCCTCTCATCCTCCCCCCCCCCAAGCAAAGGCCTTGCCTGTAGATGGGAGCCTGAAAAAGGGGGGCTGGGAGGACGAGTTGCCCTCTGGCCACAAAGATTTCATCTAAGGGGGCTAAGGAAGAAGAACTCCTTGAAAAACTGGGCCAGAAATAGTGCCCCCACCACACAACCCCCCACCCCCCGGATTTCTCTCTGGGGAAATGTACAGGTGCCATGTATTTGGGGAGCAGCAGCAATTTAATGACTGAAACATGCACAGCAGCGGCTGCTGCCTCTCTTCTAATGATGTTTCATTTCCAAATCTCTACTCTATTGCAGGGATGGAGCACCATCCATCCCGACCCACAAGACTCCCTGGAAGGCAGGAGCAACCAGGTACTCCCATTTCAATTTTACTAGACCAGCTGTTAAGCAGCAAAAAATCTCTTGGTGTCCCCAGAGGGTGACCTGGAGAGGCTGAGTCCTCCCAGAATTGGCCGAGACCCTTTCACTCTGCAGGGGCAGATTTCTCTGGCCAGAAAAGGAATATATATATTCCTGGAATATTCCAAGGAATATATATATATTCCAAGGAATATATATTCCAAGGAATATATATACTCCAGAGACATAGAGGGCCAAATTCCAGAGGAGCAGCAGGGTAAAAGAAGAGGCAGACCCTTGGTGCAGATTGCCCTGCCCAGGGAAGGGATGCAGCAGGGCCACAAGGAAGCAAATGCTTTCTGTGGCTTGTGGTGGGCTGGAACGTGGCTCTCTTGCAGGGCCAGTCCCACATTGCACCATGCAAGCTTTTCATGCACTGGAGACAATCAAAGCGACGCAAGGCAGAAGGCTGAGGAAGGCCCTTAGCCATTTCCAAACTCTGCCTTGCGATGTCCGAGGGGCCGCAGCAAACTCAGAACTTCACAGGTCCCTTTAGCGAACAGTGAACCGTTCTGTGGCAGCCCTGAGGATTTGGGAAATGGCGCATTGGCGATCGCTGCATTCATGCCGTTAACCGGATAGTTGTGGGCCTGAGAATCAACAGGCAGGTGTTCCGTGGGGCTCATGCGCAAAGGCAGTATAGCTCAGCATTACAGCAGGGCTGGGAACAGGTGGGTGGGCAGGGTCCCCTCCTCTCCCTTTCTGCTGAAGGCTTTCTGACTTGGTGTCCGGGGGATGGGGTTTCCTGTGTGCGGCAAGGGAGGTTGTGGCAGGCAGGCAGGCCATTGGCAGCAGCGTCCCTGGCAGCTGTTCCCCAAAGACCTGGGCGGGTGTGAAGTTCTGGGCTGGAGTTTGGGACTTTGTTGTGTCTCAGCAGTGAGCGTCACGCACAGAGGAAATGGTGGGCCACTTAGAAGGAGGGGTGGTGGGGCAGAAGGGCCACCAAGGAATGGGTGGCACCAAAACAGGCCACTGGCTGCAATGCACGAGCAGGCAGCAAATTTGAGTTGCTGCAAAGCTTGGCCAATTCAGTGCTGGGCCCTGCAGTTTTTCTTTGTCGGATGGTGGCTGAAAACAGGAGGAGAGGGGAAAGTGCTGTCTTTTCACCCTGAAAACTGGATTTTGGGGTTTTGTAGTCTGCTTTAGAGAGATGGATACTTTAATACAAGCACAGCAAACGAAAAGCAAAGCCAAAGAACAGATCTTACGGTGTTGCCCTGGGTCTCCCTGCAGCAGGATAAATAAATGTCTGACCCTTTTAAAAAAAGGAGTAATTCAGGGAAGGGAAAATTCTATCCCATTTGTCACCAGGATGTCAGCCTTCCAGTTCTGGGTTCTGGCCATGCCCAGAAAATGCCAGAAGAAGAATTTACCCAAAATAACCCTCAGGAGGTGACTTGGCACAAAGGAATCAAATATAGTCAAGTCTACCCTTGACTAAACTGACTGCAATTTGGGGAGGGGGCAGATTCAGAGTGACAGAAGATAAAGCCAAGAATGGTGGCTTGCCTTAGGGTTACCGAGAAGAGGAAGGGGTCCATCTGAAAGCCAGCTGCGTTTCTGCCGCATCCGTGTGTGTATCGATGGAGTGCAGGTGACGCAGAAAATCGCTCTCCTCTGATCTCTCAGGGAACTATTGGCCAAGCTCGGAAGGGACCCGGTCTCCTTGACAGGAAGGCGCCTGGTGGGTTAGTTAATTGCCCCTCGAAGGAAGCTGCTCAGACCCCTCTTGCCGGGCAGTTGTGAGCTGCCAACTAAACCACCAAGTTCAGCAAGCCTTTAGAGTTGCATAATAGCCACATTTTGCACCATTGCTGTGTCAATTAGAAATCTCTGGAGCTAATTGTTTCCCCTGGTGTGTTTAGTCTGTGGTTGAATAAGTTCTATCGGCTGCTGTGCAATGGATGGTGAGGCTTCAGCGTGCTTGGTCTGTGACTGTATATTTTACTGAGCTAAATGGACAGCCAAAAGGCAGGAGCTCAGCCAGGGCAAACCTCCCACCAGGTGCTTCCGCCTTCACCCCCTCCGGAGGGTGGGTGGGCGTCTCCCCCACTGTCAGGAGCAAACCCCACTCATTTCCGAATGGAAACACACCACAGCTTCAACCATGCTTCGAACCGCTTTCACGTGGAGGTCCTGGGGCTGAGCCCCTTGCAAGGGTCAAAGCCTGCGGTTCCCACAGCCTGCTGGGCCTGTCCAACATGCTGGACAAAGTCAGGGCTCCCTGAAGTCTAGGCCAACCGGGCCTTCGCCCTGGAAAGGCAGCTCCTGCCCTTCTGCAACATGGGAGGTTTGGGGGGCGGTGTCATGTTTTGCCTCTTTATGTCCTGCCTGAGGGCCACGAGGGGGTTTCAGCCCAGCTGAGGTGAGCTTCTGGGTGAGGTGGGCAGGGGAGAGTTAAGGTCCCACTTCAACCCCCCCAAACCTCCCCCGGAAAAAATAGCTCAGTTTGGGGCTGCCAAAAGTTTTTTAAGGCTGTAATTTCCCTTAAACCCCCTAAGCCCCAAGATAATCATTTGTATCTCTTTTCATACCTTTCCTCCAAACGGAAAGACCAGGTAGTCCTCGTTTAGTGACAGCTTCATTCAGCAACCGCTTGTAGTTATGATACGGATAAAAATAAATAAATTTTATGACCAATCCTTCCATTTAAAACTTTTACAAATCTGTCAAGCTGAATTAAGGAAAGGAAGATAAGCACAAGCAGCTGTGCTTTTACTTGCCAGTTGCTTTGCTTAATGACGGAGTTGCCAGTCCCAATTGTGTCACCAAATGAGGACTACCAGTACCATGCATTGCTGCCCACACCCACCGACCATAAGTGGCCCACCTCCTTTCCAAGCCCCCTGCGGTGAAAGCTTTCGGCATCCAAAGCTGACAGACTGACACAAATTCTCCCCCCCCCCTTTTTTTTTTCTTGACCCTTCCAGCTGTCCAGGAGGAGCGGCAACGGGGCAAAGACCGTAATGAGAACGAGGTGGAATCCACCAGCAGTGCTAATGAGGACATGCCGGTGGAGAAGATCCTGGAAGCTGAACTGGCGGTGGAGCCCAAGACAGAGACCTACATCGAAGCCAACATGGGCCTGGCTCCGAATTCGGTAAGCGAGGGGCCCGTCCAGGCCCTGCCAAGGCCCGCAGGCAGGAACACTTGGCTCAAGGGCTCCAGACGCTGCTGGGAAATATGTCCTTCCACGAGGCCTTGGACAGCCGTAGCTCTCCTCTTCCTTCCCCTTTTCGGGTGGGATGGTTCAGCCCAGTGGTGGGATTCAAATTTTGTAACTCCCGGTTCTGTGGGCCTGGCCTGGTGGGCGTGGCAGTGGAAGGGGACTGCGAAATCTCCAGTCCGAGGTGGGATTGGCCGGTTCTCCAGACCCCTCAAAATTTCTGCTACCGGTTCTCCAGAACTGGTCAGAACCTGCTGAATGCCGCCTCTGGTCCAGCCATTTTCTTCCAGTCCCATCGGAGAAGAGGAACGTTTGAGAATGAGTGTCCCAAAGGTGCTTTTATTTTTTCAGGAGGCAACTGGACTTTCTTGTTTTTTCTGTTGAAGACGTTTCGTTTCTCATTCAGGAAGCTTCTTCAGCTCTGACTGGATAGTGAGGAATGGAGGGATTGATACCCCTGGCGGATAGCTGGTCATTTGCATCCTTTGAGAGGGTCGTTAAGGCCACTTGGAGGTTTATCTGTGTCCTGGGGTCACCTGAGTGGAGCAAATGGTTGCTCTAGTCTGCAATTTTTCCTCTGGAAATCCATTCCTCTTCCCACACCAGTCAAAGAGTGTTCCTCCCAAATTTGGGAGGAACATGGATGTCCCAAAGGTGCTTTTTCAGGAGGCAACTGCACTTTCTGGTTTGTTTGTTTTTCTTTTGAAAAGTTTCAAATAACCAGCTGTCTGCAAGGAGTATCAATCCTTCCATTCCCCTCCATCCAGTCAGAGCTGACGAAGCTTCTTGGATGAGAAGTGAAACATCTTCAAAAGAAATAAACCAGAAAGTCCAGTTGCCTCCTGAAAAAGCACCTTTGGGACAATCATGACCTGGAGGACTGAGCATCTCTGCAGAGTTTGAGAATGAGCTTCCAAGGCCTCCAGGAAACACACACAGCCTTTCCGCAGCCCCCTCAAAGTCATGGGCAGAAAACCCAGAGGTGCCTGGTCCAGATTTCTCCAGGGCCGGAGTGACCCTGCAGAGTCTCTGTGGCAGGACCTCCATCCCAGGAGCTTTGGTAGCGCTGCAGGTGGGGCAGTTTGCCCTGGGCGGAGGGCAAGAGGAGGGGCCAGAGGAAGACTGGGACCACCCAAGATATGCAAGAAGGGCTGCTCACCCAAAAGCCTTGTGCCTCCCCACCCCCAAAGCAACCCTATTCCTGAGAATTCAGCAGAACCCCCCCCCCCTCCCCAATTTCTCCTTCTCATTGTTTCTCTGGGCTGAGAAAGGAGCTGTAGGGGAGGAAGTGCTTTCTGCCATGCAAAGATTCTCTGCCAATCCTGCCAAAGGCACTGCCTGTGCCTTCCTTTGCCAGCCAGGACTCTTGGCAAGGCACAGAAAGCGGCTGCTTCCCCCTGGCCAGATGAGCAAGGCCAGGGGGCAGAGGAAGCAGCCCCAAATGAAGGCCCAGCTTCTCCTTGGAAGCAGCCCCTGGCCAGTTCAGGCATCTGCCTGGCTGGAGGGAAAGCCACCTGCAACCTGTGGGCCTCTGGGCATGGGGTTCAGCCTGGGATGCTCCCCGGGCAAGCAGTGCCTGAGGAAGGGGTGTGTGTGTGTGCTGAGCAGGGAATCTGGGATGGCTGGGTCCTTTGCAGGCAGGGAGTTGGCTGCCCCTGCGGCTGCCCTGGATTTTGTAGTCCCAGGAGAAAGACTGATTTCCCCATAGCAGCCACCCTGTCCTGGTACCGAGGCTTGTTGGGGGCATCGTGGGTTCTTCCCCAGTGATTTAGAGCTCTGGATCTCTGGCTTGGTAGAGCTGGCTGGAGCAAGAGGCAAAGGATGCTGGCTTCAGAGACCCCTAGGGCAGGGGTCTCCAACCCTGGCCACTTTAAGCCTGGAGGACTTCAACTCCCAGAATTCCCCAGCCAGCCGTGTCTGTTTTTTTTTTAATCTTACCAGCTAAAATGAGTGCAGAGGAAGGGATACAAGAGAGCAAGCTATGCTGGCTGGGGAATTCTGGGAGTTGAAGTCCTCCAGGCTTAAAGCAGCCAAGGTTGAAGACCCCGGCTTAGAGCACTGATAGGAAGAGGAGGAACTCCCTAGTGAGGACGAAGTAATAAATAAAATTTTAATATGCGCTGAAATGGATAGGCTTACCCTAGAGATGAAAAATAAGGACAAATTGGAATATTTTATAATTTGGAATGGATTTTATCATTGGTGGGGACAGAAAGGAAGGACTTCAGTGGGAAAAGAGCTGTTGAGAGGATAACTGAGACTATGAGATTAAAATGACACTAAGGATGTTGGAGGATGTAATGTAAGGATGATTAAATGTATGTACCTGCAAATATATGAACAAATGTCTATAGGAATGTATATACTTATACCATACTATAAGTATAGTATATCAACTAGAATGAGAACCAAAAGTTACATCAAAATGACTTCACCATGTTCAATGTTTTTAAATATTATGTTCAATAAAAAATTTTTTTAAAAAGGAAGAGGAGGAACTGAGCGGGGGGTGTCTTAAGAGCCATGGGCCTTGTGAATTTGCCCACCGAAGGAAGACCTCCTATTGGGGGTTGGGCATCACAGCCTTTGATCCTTCACGAAAGGGTTGGGGTTTTTTGCTTTCAGGTAGAGTTGTTCCTCTGTCAGAGCTGCACATCCATCTCTCACCCCTCCCACTTTTCTTCCGGCTTCTCTCTGACTCCCAGCCCCTCAGGTGCAGACCTGCTCCCCCCGGGCATGTGCCTGGCTTCACAGCAGCCCCCTAAGCCCCTCTGCACAGGCAAATGGTGCTGCAGCCCCAGAGGTAGATGGAGGGGAGGGGGCCACTTCATCTCCCCTCCGTGAGGGCCTCCATTGGTCCCTCATTTGGGAGGCCAGGCTGGATGGGTGTGTGTGTGTGGGGTGATGGCAGACAAAGGACTGGCAAGAACTATCTTGTGGGTATCTCATCTCTCCCAGGACCCTTTTCCCAAGAGACCCTGATTTTACCTGGGGTGGTGGTGGAGAGAATGGATGCCCCCGCAGCCCAAAAGCAGCAGCAGCCAAGGAAGATGAGAAGGTCACCCCTTTTGTAGAATCCAGGTTTCCAAAATCTCCCCCCTTGTACTTCAGGGGCAGAAGAGATGGCCAACTGCCCCCCTTCAGTGCAAGCAGGGTGTCAGCATTCCAGAAAACCTCCACTCCAGCCAATAACTCTGAGGCAGACATCTTCTCAAAAGTTCTTTTTTATTTGGGTAATAAACTGGCACATCTGGGAAATCCCGAATCTGAAAGTTCCAGGTTTCCTTGCAATAAGTAAAACGTACAAATCCACCCCCTGCAACCCTCATGGCATCACACGCTCCAATCCCCATCCGTCCCAGCTTGAGATGTCCTCTCACCCAAGTGCAGAAATAACATGGCCTTGACTTAGAAGAAGAATGCTATTCTGTCTAACCACATACACTCCAAGAAATTCCCCCTCCCATTTTCCCAGGCTCAAGAATGTGGCAGTGTGGAAGCGTCTGGTGCTAATAGGGCTTCCAAAGCTGACACAGGATGGGAGAGGGTTTTTTGTTGGGGGGGGGGCTTTTGGCCTAAGGAGAGCACCTGCAGGGGATGGTGAGAGAGGCAGGCTCTTGGCCCTCTGATGCCCAACATGGGGTCTCTTCTCTCGGCAGCCCAATGACCCGGTCACCAACATCTGCCAAGCAGCAGACAAGCAGTTGTTCACCCTGGTGGAGTGGGCCAAGCGGATTCCCCATTTCTCGGAGCTCCCCCTGGACGACCAGGTGATCCTCCTCCGAGCTGGTGAGTAGCGAGTCAGCCCGGAGCTCCATCCGAGGTCATGGAGCCAAGTGGCCCAACAGGGCACTTGGAGGGGGAAGGGTGCTCTGTGGGAGAGGGTCAGGACAGCTGAGGAAGCATTCTGGCTCTTAGTACAAATTCTACAGATTAACAGAGTTGAAAGGGAGCTTGTAGGTTATCTAGTCCAACCCCCTGCTCAAGCAAGAGATCCTACACCATTTCTGACAGATGACAGCCCAGTCTCTTCTTGAAAGCCTCCAGGGAAGAAGCTCCCATAACTTCTGTTCCATTGGCTCATGGCAACTAAGCACAGAAGACATAGGCAAACGGCAGTATGTCCAATTGGCAGGAACTAAGACTCTTGGTTAAACTAATAATAATGAGGAAGTATTGGATTCAGCCTGGAGAAAAGATGACTATGTGGAGAACATCTCAAGCCACCATCTTGGAGCTGTTCAGATGGTGATAATTGCCAGGACAGGATATCATGTTTTTCAATGACAAAGAAGTGTACTTTGCCTAGATTAATAGAGTTGGAAGGGATCTTGGAGGTCATCTAGTCCAACCCCCTGCCCAAGCAGGAGACCCTGACAGTCTCTTCTAGGAAGCTTCCAGGGATGAAGCTCCCACAACTTCTGAAGTCGAAGCTGTTCCAGGGGTTGGTTGCTCTCACTGTCAGACATTTTCTCCTTATTTCCAGGTTGAATCTCTCCTGGATCGGTTTCCATCCATTATTCCTTCTCTGGCCTTCAATTGCCTTAGGAAACAGCTTGACCCCCCTCCTGTCTGTGGCAGCCCCTCAAATATTGGAAAACTGCTCTCCTGTCTCCCCTGGTCCTTCTCTTCCCTAGACGAGCCATGGAGCTGCCACGCTCCAGAAAGAGAAGCAGGAGGAGGGAAGCGGGATTGGAGGCCCTGGGGCTTTTCACCTCTCTGGGCTGAGGGAAGAGGGGCTGCCTGACGTCTGTCTCTTGTGGGTGCCTGTGAAGGAGCCTGTCTGCCTGCCCACCTCGGGCCTTCCTGCTCCCTCACCAGGTGGTGGTCTTCCCCAGGTGCCATAGTGTGGCATTCAGGCCCGTGAGCTTCTTCCCCTGCTTTGCCCAGCATTTCCAGCAATTGCAGAGGCAAGCAGAGGAGAGGGGGGGGTCTCCTTCACTCTTGTTCCAGAGGGCAGGGCCAGAATTGGGGTTCAAACGATAGCAAAGGAGTTGGACGTGAGAGGAACATCCTGATAGGGTGAGCCATCAGCCAGTGAAAGAGATGCCACCTAAGGAACCAATTCTTCACCAGAGATACTGCCTGACTTTTCAATGATTTTTGACTCTGTTCATATTTGCGGAAAACATACGTGTGACATTCCCTTCTTTCCAGAGAGAGATTTTGGAGTCCTGGTGGAGGATCACTAAAACATGAGCCAGTAGTGTGTAGCCGCCGCCAAAAATCTAATACAATTCTTGGCTGGCATAGAAACAGAGGCATAGAATCAAAATCACATAAAGTGTGAAACACTACTGGTTTCTAAAGGCTTGGTAAGGCCATGTCTGGAATATAGCATCCAGTTTTGGTCACCACATTACCAAAAAGATCCTCAGACTTTGGAAAAAGCGCAGAGAAGAGCAACTAAGGGCCTGCAGAGTAAAACATGAAAAACAGTTGCAGGTTTTGGGTCTGGCTAGTCTAGAGAAAAGAAGAATTGGGGGTGACATGATTGCAGTCTTCCAGTACTTAAGGGGCTGCCACAAAGAAGAGGAGGTCAGCTTATTCTCCAAAGCACCAGAGAAGCAGGACAAAAAGCAAAGGATGGAAACTGATTAAGGAGAGAAGCAACCTGGGAATCGAGGAGAAACTTCCTAACAGGGAGGACAATGAACCAGGGGAACAATTTGCCTTCAGAAGTTATGGCTGCTCCATCACTGCAGGTTTTTATGAAGAGACTGGACAGCCACTTGTCTGAAATAGTATAGGTTTCTCCTGCTTGAGCAGGGGGCTGGACTAGAAGACCTCCAAGGCTCCTTCCAGCTCTATTCTGATTGATGGTATGATTGTAGTTAATACTAGGAAAAATTGAAGGCAAACGAGGTCCAGGCAGAAGAAGAACATCAGGGCTTCAAAATCGAAGGGATTTCATGCAACTGTTGATCAAAGTAGGATCGGCAACATGATTGCCAACATCTGATGACAGATATGGAAGAAGAGGAGAGGAGGAGGAAAGAGAAGAAGGAGAAGAAGAAAATAAAAGGAGGAGGAGGAAGAAGAAGGAGAACAGGAGGTGGGAGGAGAGGAAGAAGAAGGAGGAGGAGGAGGAAAAGGAGAGGAAGAAGGAGAGGAAGAGGAGAAGGAGAGGGAGAAGAAGAATACTAGAAGAGGAGGAGAAAGAGGAGGAGGGGGATATTCAGCCCTTACATGCAGAGCTTCGCCTTAGGCAGAGTCCCTTCCACCGGGGAATATGGGGAGCCTGAGCAGCCTTCTAAGTCACCTTATAGAGAGGCCGAGGACCCTGGAGTGGCTCGGAGGAGTGGCCGGCTGAGCTTCCCAACTGCTTCCTCTGGTGCATCTTGGCAAGCAGGTCCCAGTTCACACCTCTGGAATAATTTGGAGAGTTCCAGGACTTGTGGGCTACAACCACAGAAGCTTGTCCTGAAAGATGTTTATTGCTCTCAAAGGGCTGTTTATTTCCTCCACACACATATATGGGGCAGAGAGTGAAAGACCCAGATCCAGTGACTTCCTTTAGACTCCAAATGTGTGTGTGTGTGTGGGGGGGGGAGAATGGCTGTGGCCAGTTTCAAAGAGCTGAGGAGGGCTGGCTGTGGGGGACAGGGCAGCCGTGAGTGGAAGCTGCATGTCAGAGTTGGGGTGACAAGAAAAGTCCTACACTTAGGCAAGAAAAACCAAAAGGACAAAAACCACACAGAGACTGGGTGAAACCAGGCTCAATAGTAGGAACTGTGAGAGGATCTTGGAGTCTTAGTGGACAACCAGCTAAATAGCAGCCAAAAAAACCCTAATGCAATTCTAAATTCTAAATTGCATTAACAGAGAAAGACGATCAAGATCATTACCACTCTATGAAGCCTTAGTAAGGCCACACCTGGAACACTGAATCCAGTTTTGGTCACCACACTATCAAAAAGATATTGAAACTCTAGAAAGAGTGCAGAGAAGAACAGCCAGGAGGATGACGGGATTGCAGAGTAAAACATACGATGAATAATTACATGAATCGGGCCTGGCTAGTCGAGGGAAGAGAAGGACCAGGGGATCAGGAGAGCATCTTCCCATATTTGAGGGGCTGCCCCAGAGAGGAGGAGGAGGGGGTCAAGCTGTTCTCCAAAGCCCCCAAAGGCCAGACAAGGAACAATGGATGGAAACTGAACAAGCAGAGATTCAGCCTGGAAATAAGGAGGAATTTTCTGACAGGGAGAACAAGCAATGGGACAGAAGTTGCCTTTGGAAGTTGTGGGAGCTTCGTTCCTGGAAGCTTTCAAGAAGAGGCTGGAATACCATCTCTCAGAAATGGTGTAGGGTCTCCTTTTTGGGTGGGGGGTTGAACTAGGTGACCTCCAAGGTCCCTTCCAACTCTGTTAATCTGTTTAATCTATTAGTCAAGCAGAGGTTCCTCAAGCATGCAAATTCACAGTCTTTTGTGGACTCTGCAGTAGCAGCAACGAGGTCTCCCTCCGTTGGCTGCTGCTTCCAAAGCTCCCATTCCCAAGAAGCTCCCTTACTCTGCGTGGACACTCCTGGCATGCCTTGGAAAAGAGCTCTGCTTGGATGCCGGATGGCTGGGCAGGAAAAAACTCTGATTTGCTGGTCCCCTTTCAGATGGGAGCCTGTTCCCACCATGGGAAAGGCTAGTGGGGCATCCATGGCTCTCCCAGATCTTCCGAGCATTTCACTATTTCAAGTATTTACTTTAAATTCTTTGTCCCACTATTGGGTCTCATGGGAGAGACTGGCTTGTTATTCAATTTTATTCTGCCCAGAAACAAGATAATTAATTTCCTGATGAAACGAAGCTTGGGGCTGCCTTGGAAGGCTTTGGGTGACTCCTCTTCCCCCCCCCCCCACTTGCTTTCCCGCAGGTTGGAACGAGTTGCTCATCGCCTCTTTCTCCCACCGATCCATTGCTGTCAAAGACGGGATCCTCCTGGCCACAGGCCTCCACGTCCACAGGAACAGTGCCCACAGCGCGGGAGTCGGGGCCATCTTTGACAGGTGAGGACCAGCGGCTGGTGGAGGGGCATGCACGACCTTGATCGCTCCCTTCTTGTGCCCGGGATCCAGCTCCGTGGCCTTTGTGGTGACCGATGAGACCACGGCCAGCCCTTGGGATTCCAGAGATTCCACAAAAGGGGCAGGGAAATGCCACTGGGCTAAAAACAAGGCCAACTTAACTCTCTTCTCGGGGCTGGGCACCTACAGGGTACTGACCGAACTTGTGTCGAAGATGCGGGACATGCAGATGGACAAGACAGAGTTGGGGTGTCTGAGAGCGATCGTCCTCTTCAACCCAGGTAACTGAACTCTCTCTCCTCCACAAGGAAGGAAAAAAGGGAGGTTGGGTGGAGGAAGGCCCCTCTCCTCCCCGCCTTTGGCAACCTGCCCTTCATCCAATGAGGAACTGGAGGAACATGGAGAGCAGATTCATAATCCTTGAAACTGTGGCCGGGCGTCTTCAGTTGGCAAGACAGGTTTTCTTTGTCCCAACTCTTTGACTGGGGGAAAAAGAGGATGAGTGAACAAGGGGATCGAAGCAGGTATTTTCAAAGATAGCTGGGTAGCTCCGTGTCTTCAAGGCACATATAGGTAGTCCTCGACTAAGAATCCACAGTTGGAGCGGGCATTCATCATCTTCTTTTAATGACCGCATAATCCCTTGCAGGGTGGAGTCTGGGCATCTGAATGGAGCTGAGTGTTTACTGGCTGGATGCCCTTCCTGTCACCGATGTGGAGTTATATTCAGCAGATATATTCTTAGTTTGCCCAGAGAGAAAAATATCTGCCTACCGAGGATCGCGCTCACAGCCTCCTGATTGTGAGGCAAGAGCTCCATCTCTAAGCCACCACACCACTCACAGTTGGGCAATGTCATGAAAAATTGGTGTGGTCCTAAAGTGAGACGTCCTCTGACTACACCAGCTAATGACAACAATCCCAACACTCCCCATTATGGTCATTAATGTTCTGACCCAGGCTTTGTAAACCGTAATTATTCACAAACTTGTTTTAAAAACAAAACCTATTTTATTGCATCGCTGGGAATTGTTTTCATTCCCATCCAGAACGAATCTTTAACAGTTCCCCAAAATAAGCACACACCTTTCAGCTCTGTGAAGTGCTGCCAAAACAGAAGTATCAAATTAACTAGAACAGAAACCAACCGAAATATGAGAAAAACCAACCAAAGTACAAAGAGCTTCAAGGATGATTCTGAACCGATCGAACTACCATGTTTCTCATATAATAAGGCGGGTCTTATTTTTTTGAGCCCCGAAAAAATGGCTAGGCTTTCTTTTTGGGAGTGACTTAATTCCCCCCCCCCCTTGCATCTTCGGGCAGATGGGCAGCGACAGCTTGGTTGTTGACCTCAGCGTTGGTGGGGCACTTTGTATCGGGGTCAATGCAGGCAGCACCATATCCAGGTGTGCAACAAAAGTACTTCCTAATGGCAAACCCCCCCCCATTCCCCCCATTTTGCATGTTTTAATATAGGCCTTAATTTGGGGGGAGGGGCTTAATTTCATTTCATGCCTATAAAATATGCTGGGACTTCCTATTGGGGGAGGCCGTATTGTTGGAGAAACAGGGTACTTTGCTTCCTGCAAAGGTTTCATCGTCTTGGCCTGACTTTTATCCCTTCGGGGAGGGGCAATCACCTCGCAGCCTTATTCCTGAGTCACCCCTTTTGTTTCAGCTGCTCTCGCCTTCTAGCAGATCTGCACACACACGCACTGGGAACAGGCTCCCCCGGGTCTTCTGCCTCACTGCTGCCAGACTCTGGAGGCTCTGGAGTCAAAATCCCACTCCCAGATGGCCCTGGCCTCATCTCTGCATTGGACACAGGACCCTCGTCCGTCCCGGACTGGTCCCTGTTTTTCCCCACGGTCCAATTCCACTGCCGTCTGCATCGGCTGCCGGTGAACCACAACAGTTAAGTGAGAATCACCAGTCATTTAAGACCCACCCAATCCAAGCCATTCCAGGCTTGATTCCCCCGGCCTCTGTGACGTAAGGGACTGCCTCCCACTGCCCATCTTCCCCCACCAGCTCTGCCTTGTAGGGCAGCCAGTGGCCGTAGAGTAGCTGACTGGGGTTGCTTGCCATATCCAGCCTCTTCTTGAAAGCTTCCAGGATGAAGCTCCCACTACTTCTGAAGGCAACTCCTGTTCAGGGGCTCAGGGAACAAGAGGGGGGGGGGCACTGCACCTCATGGAGGCTGGGAGGGCCCACATCCCATGCTGAGGGCCGAGGGGTGGAGCTCTCCTTTGCATCCGTCACTCAAGCGCCTCTCTTGGGTTCGGCTTCAGAGGGAAAAAGCCTCCGGGAGGCTCCACAAAGAGGGGCTGTCGCAGCGCATTAAGGCCAGGGGACTTTTCCAAAACCAGCCGTTATGACAGGAGACCTGCAGAAGGGCCAGTCTGGTGGGCAGCCTGAACGTTCAGCTCCTTGGGCTGCCCTGTTAAACTGTCAGGGAGCAAGTCCTCCTGGACGGTGTTTGGGAAGAAAGCTTTTCGTGGGAGGAGAGAGTATCATGTTAGATAAATCAAGGAGGGGAAATAAAGCACCGGAGAGAGTAACTGGATTTGTCAGGTTATTCAATCCTGACCAAGAAGCATGGAGAGGAACGGCTGATGCAGAACCAGATTCCATCAAGATCATTCGGATGTCCCCTCATGCAATCCCGGCTAGGCTCCCAGGTCAGGTTCCAGCTTGCAAAGGGCAGCATCAAATTGGCCCTGGGTGCCCACCGGGACTGTGGTGGCCTCCGAGACTGAATTGCTCCTTACAGCCGCAGTGCTAGACAGCCTGCGTTCCCCTTGCGTGGTCCAGACTGTTATGACCTAGGCTTTCTCCAACAGCATGAAGCCGACTCCTCATCCTGATAAACCTCTTTTACTTAATATACAGTGAATTTCCTCTCCAGCAAAGTCCCGGCCAGCAGTCTTTCAAGATATTTCACAATTACAGATCTTTATCAGGCTTGGAGAAGGGCCAGGCCAATATCTTTCAGACGCCACACTGTAGCAGCAATTACTTGGCAAGAAATCAGGAACAGATCTTCACTAATGAATTGAACTAATTGTCTCCTACAAACCCCACTCCCCTTTCGTTCCTCTTTTATTCCCTATGGGAGGGGCCATTCACCGTCCACCTGTGTCTTTACTCCTGAGTTGACAGTTGTTCCTCAACTTTTCCCTTCTCCTAGCACCTCTGTGCAT
>BLBF01000074.1:936549-983673 GCA_015471245.1 Laticauda colubrina
AGAAGGGAAAAGTTGAGGAACAACTGTCACCTCAGGAGTAAAGACACAGGTGGACGGTGAATGGCCCCTCCCATAGGGAATAAAAGAGGAACGAAAGGGGAGTGGGGTTTGCAGGAGACAATTAGTTCAATTCATTAGTGAAGATCTGTTCCTGATTTCTTGCCAAGTAATTGCTGCTACAGTGTGGCGTCTGAAAGATATCGGCCTGGCCCTTCTCCAAGCCTGATAAAGATCTGTAATTGTGAAATATCTTGAAAGACTGTTGGCCGGGACTTTGCTGGAAGAGTCGGCTTCGTGCTGTTGGGGGAAGGCTAGGTCAAAATATGTAGTTCCCTCAACCATTCATCATTCTTTCATGCTCCTTGATGGCATTTAGACTGAAAGGGCAACCGCCATGTTCCTCCTCTGAGCTTCTCCATTGGGGCCCCTCCTGTCCAGAGGATTGCTAAGGACCTGGGCATCTTGCAGCAAGAGAACCAGCTGGGCACCACCACAGGTGTGTCCTTTTGCTGTTGCTGGACCTCAAGGTTGCTGGTCCTCACACGAGAATAGCTGAGCAGGGATCATTCTTGCTGCCACCCAAGCAAGCTCCACCTTCCACCCCATGTGCTCGAGTAAAATACCGAATTCTTTAAATCCTATTTCACAGCATGACAGTGTAAACAAACACACTAAAATGATAAGATTTATGAAGCTTTTACAATATATGCCCAGGAAACCAGTAGTGGGATTTAATGACCAGGCAACTTTGTCTAGGACTGTAACCTAAACATTAGATGGTAACACGAAGAAATTCAAAGTGCCATTTAGCTAGCGAAGAGGCAGCCGTTTCCTTAAAAGTTCTGCCCAAAGGATCCACTGGATGGAGAGCTTGCATTTTCCTCTTTTTACACATCTGCACCACATCCTGAGTTTCAGGAAACCCCAACTCCACAAAATGTCCTCTAGACCAGGGGTCTCCAACCTTGGCCACTTTAAGCCTGGAAGACTTCAACTCCCAGAATTCCCCAGTCAGCTTTGGGAAGGGGTGCTGATCAAGGGAGCCTTGCCATCCTTCCCTGGGCAAGGGCAGCCCCGTGGCGTGCCAGGGGGCTGCCCAACCCAGCGGATGAAGAGCAGAAACTGGCTGGCTTAAGCAGGGTTAGCCCTGGACCCACAACTCTGTGGGTCTGGCTGCTGCTGCTTGCAGCCGGCCTGCTTTGGCCCCCATCACAGCCCCCAGGGGCTGCCACCCTTTTAGACCCTCCTCAGTTCGGAAGTCCGTTTCTTCCAGCCAAACCCTGGAAAGACATGGAAAGCAGCAATCCCGTCGTCGTTTTCTCAGAGGAGGGCGGCGGCGCGCCCCCCAAGGCGGGGGGGAGCCCCAGGGGTGCAGCGCGCCCCCCCCCTCCGTCCCCGCCCGTCGTGGGGGACCCAGCAAGAGCCCCAGAACCGCGGCTGCCCCTTTGGGGAACCGGACCCTGCCGTGGGGGTCTCCGCTGGCCTTCAAAAGTGGCGAAGAGACCGGGCTGCCCTCGGTCAGAAACGGGGGCGGGTTGGACTAGATGACCCTCAAGGTCCCTTCCGACTCTGTTAACCTATGAACGCCCCGGTCGAAGCCCGAGAGCAGCGGGCAGGGCCGGCGAGCGAAGGGCCGCGTCGCAAGCGCTGAGGTCGACGGCCTTTCGGGTGGGGGGAGGGGGCAAGGGAAGGAGCCCCCGCCGGGACCCCGCGAGGACAGCGCCTCGGTCCGAGCGAGGCAGCGCGAGGGCGGGACGGAGAACGTTTTCCCGGGCGGCCCTCTGCTGCCCCCGGGTGGCCGGCGGCCGCTCCTGCGCCGCACCCGGACTCGGGAGGGGAAAGGCGGGGCCGGGAGCGGAGGAAGGCGGGGTCACACCGCACGCGGCCAATCGGGGCTGAGCGCCTGTGGCGTCATTGTGGGCGAGGCAGCGGCGGGAGGGGCTCCGCCTGGGGAGGAGAGGAGGCCTCCGCAGCGCCCGCTCCCCCCCCCCCCCCCCTCTCCCAGCGATGCCGGGCGGGGCACCTACGGCTCCCCCCCCCCCCCGCCGCTGGGGCGGCCCCCCCCGCACCCCCCCCCCCCCCCCCCCCCGTCCCCCCCCAGGGATGCCGGGGGGGGCCCCTACGGCCCCCCCCCCCCCCGCAGCTGAGGCTCAGTCGCTCAGACGCCCACTCCCCCCCCAGCCTTTCCCCACGGTGGGGGCGCCCCTGAAAGTATAGAATGAATGAGCGGGGAGGGGCCTTGGAGGTCTTCTAGTCCAGCCCCCTGCTCAAGCAAGAGAACCTCCACGCTTTCAGATAAGTACCTGTCTCGTTTCTTGTTAAAAACCTCCAGTGATGGAGCGCCCAGGATTTCTGGTGGCCAGTTGTTCCCCCGGTTCATTGTCCCCCCAGGGGGGAAGTTTCTCCTCGATTCCAGGTTGCTTCTCTCCCTGACCGGTTTCCGCCCTTTGCTTCTTGTCCTGCTTCTCTGGGGCTTTGGAGAAGAAGTTGACTTTCCTCTTCTTCGTGGCAGCCCCTCAAATCCTGGAATCCTGCTATCATGTCAGCCCCTGAGTGCCTTCTTTTCTCTCCCCGATACCTGCACCTTTTCTTCTTATGTTTGAGTCTCCAGGCTTTTAATCCTCCTAGCTGCTCTTCTCTGCGCTTTTCACAAAAGTCTCAACATCTCTTTTGTCATGTGGGGACCAAAACTGGCTGCAGGATTCCCGGTGTGGTCTTAACTAGGGTTTATAAAGTTCTTCCAGTCCAGCCTGAAGGCGAATGCCCTGCAGGGATCCCATCGTTGGAGGTCTGAGAGGTTTCTGGCTCCAGCAGGGAGGAGAGCCCCCCCCCTCCCTCCCCCCCTTGGAATCTATGAAGGCACTGGGCGGGGTGGCTGGAAAAGATAACAGATAATCAGAGTTGGAAGGGACCTTGTAGTCATCTAGTCCAACCCCCCCCCCCCCGCCCAAGTGGGAGACCCTACACCATTTCTGACAAATGGCAGTCCAATCTCTTCTTGAAAGTCTCAAGTGATGGCGCTCCCACAACTTCCAAGGGCAACTTCTGTTCCACCGGTTGATTGTTCCCATTGTCAGGGAATTCCTCCTTATTTCCAGGTTGAATCTCTCCTTGTTCGGTTTCCATCCATTGTTCCTTCTCTGGCCTTCAGGGGGGCTTTGGAAAATAGCTTGACCCCCCTCCTCTCTGTGGCAGCCCCTCAAATATTGGAGCACTGCTATCCTGTCTCCCCTGGTCCTTCTCTTCACCAGACTAGCCAGGCCCAGTTCCTGCAACCGTTCATCGTGTGTTTGAGCCTCCAGTCCCCTCATCACCCTTGTTGCTCTTCTCTGCCTCTTTCCAGAGTCTCCACATCTTTTTTATGATGTGGTGAACAAAACTGGATGCAGGACTCTAGGTGTGGCCTTACTAAGGCTTTATAGAGTGGTATTAGTACCTCCCTTGATCTTGATTGTATCTCTCTGGTAATGCAACTTAGGGTTGCATTGGCGTTTTTGGCTGCTGCTGCAACACTGATGCCTTATATTTAGCTAGTTGTCCGTCCACTAAGACTCCAAGATCCCTCTCACAGTTACTGCTATTGAGCCTGGTTTCACTCAGTCTGTATGTGTAGTTTTGGTTACCTAAGTGTAGGACTTCACTTTTCTCTACCTTGAATTTCATTTTATTACATACCGCCCAGTGTTTAGTTTGTCCAGATCCATCTGGATCTTGAGCCCATCTTCTTGGGTGTGAGCTATTCCTGCCAGCTTAGCATCATCTGCAAATTTGGTAAGTTCCCCTTCTGTTCCCTCATCTAAGTCGTTAATGAACATATTGAAGAGTCCTGGGCCTAAGACAGAACCTTGTGGCACCCCACTGCTTACTTCCCTCCAGGTGGACTTAGACCCATTAAGGACTACTCCTTGAGTAGATTTGTCAGCCAATTGCGAGTCCATCTAGTGGTGGTGCCATCTATTCCTCTTTTTTCTGGCTTACTAAGAAGGAGGTTGTGGTCTACTTTGTCAAATGCCTTGCTGAAATCTAAATATATTATGTCCACAGTATTTTGCTGGTTTAGTCACTATGTTGAAGAATGAAATAAGATTGGTTTGGCATGATCTGTTTTTAACAAAACCATGCTGACTACTAGTTATTACTTTACTTGTTTCTTGATATTGGCAGATCTGTTTTTTTATTATCTTTTCCAGTATCTTCCTGGGTATTGATGTTTAGGCTGATTGGTCTTTAGTTTCCTGGGTCTGTTTTTGTTTTTCCTTTTTTGAAGATGAGAACCACATCAGCTCTTTTCCAGTCCTCTGGTAGTTTCCCGGTGTTTCAGGATTTTTGAAAGATATGGTGCAGTGGTTCTGAAATGACCTCTGCCAGCTCCTTTAAAACTCTGGGATGTAATTCATCAGGCCCCAGTGATTTGTGTTCATCAAGATCAGACAGGTGTTCTCTTACTATTTTTTTTGCTTATTTTAACTTTTATTTCTGGTCTGTCTTTTTCAGTTATGTTTTTGGTGGGTTGAGCAAATAGTTTCTTTTTGTATGAAGACCGATGCAAAGAGTGAGTTAAGCAGTTCTGCTTTCTTTCTGTTGCCTGTTACTTCCTTGCTGTCTTCTCTCTTTAGTGGACCGACTGCTTCCTTTATTATTTTTCTTATTATTTATATGTTGGAAGAAACTTTTTTTTATTAACTTTGACTTTTTTTGCAAGTCTTTGTTCGTTCTGAGCCTTTGCTATCCTGACTTCATCTTTGCAGATTCTGGCTATCTGCTGATATTCTGCCTTTGTTGTATGTCCTTCTTTCCATTTTTTGTACTTGTCCTTTTTTTCTTTCAATTTGCCAGAGAGATCTTCGTGCAGCCGTGCTGGTTTCATCTTGGATTTCTAGTTTTTCTTTCTCAGTGGTATTGTGCTGGTCTGGGCTTCTATGATCTTACTTTTCAGAGTTTCCCAAGATTCTTGAGTTGTTTTCCCCTTTAGGATTTTTATTCATGGAATCTTTCCCAAGTTCTATCTGTATTAAATGGGCACGGATGAGGAAGGAGTAGGACTCAGGAATGTGAGGAACTCTTTATTTACAAACCAGATTCAAAAAGCAGGCAAACGTGGACAGCGTGTCCGACACTTCAGCCGCTGACGGGAACTCATTCTTCCCGCCAGCAGCTTGAACCAATAAGTGGAGTCTTACATCAGACTCCACTTTGCATACAACATAGGCTCATGGAAATGTGGCGTCATGCATATTTAATACTCTGAGTTTATTAAAATTGGCTCTTTTAAAATCCAAGGCTCTGGTGTCGTTATGTTCTATTGTCTTTGTGTTGTATTCTAGTATGGCATGGTCACTGCAGGTTGACCAAGGTTCCTGCAGTTTCAACTCCCTCTATCACTTCTTCTCTGTTTGTAAGAATTAAAGAGTGAAGGCCGCTGCTGCTTTTGCTGAGCAGCATTTGGGACAACCCACACCTGTGCATCTCCAAGGTGCTTGCCTTGAGTGTGAAATTCTAGCAGCCTTAAACTACCCAGAATTTCCTACAACTTTGTGGTGATCCTGGATTGGGGGCTGGCAATGGACTGGGCAGGGGGGGAGGGAGAGATGGGGAGCAGTAGGTTTGGCTCTTTGTATAGGTGAGCGGGAACTTTGGATTCTGACTCACCTTCCTGCAACGAATGTGTCTAGCAAAAGTACTTTTCAATCAATTGGAGTTGAGAGTCTGCTTCCCTAAATGATTGTTTTTGGGCAGGTCTGACAGCTTCTTTGTTTGCAAGATAAATTTTAGCAAGGATGTTCCAAAGGTGCTTTTTTTTCCAGGAAGCAACTGGACTTTCTTATTTTTTTTCTTTGAAGACGTTTTGCTTCTCATCCCAGAGGCTTCTTCAGCTCTGATTAGATGGTGGGGAATGGAAGCATTTATACTCCTTGCAGACAGCTGGTCATTTGCATCCTTTTTAGAGAGCCATTGAGGCTGCTTGGGGTTTTCTCTGTGTCCTCAGGGTCACCAGAGTGGTGCAAATAGTTCCTGTAGTCTGCAATAGTTTTCCCTGGAAATCCCTTCCTACTCCCACTCCCATTCCAAGGGTCTTCATCCCAAATTGGGATGTCTGCTAAATGTCTGTAGGGATTCGCCGTCATCCATGTCATGGTTGTCCCAAAGGTGCTTTTTCTGGAGGCAACTGGACTTTCTGGTTTTTTTTCTTTTGTACATGTTTCTTTGAAAAGCACCTTTGGGACAGCCGTGGATGACTGAAAAGCTCTGCAGACTTCTGGCAAGTCTGCGAATGTTGCAGTCTTGCAAGGGCAGCAGATGGAGCCCTTCCTCCACGTGTGAAGGAGGACGCTGCGCTCCTAGGCCCAGCACTGGCTCCTATTCCCAAGTTTGCTTGTGCCTCTGCTCTGGAGAGGCTGCCTTCCCTGCCTAAGGAAGCCCGCAACTGAGGAGCCCACCTTGTTCTCCTTCACCAGCACTTAACATAAGCTGAACCTGCCCACTTTTGAAGGCTGCACCAAGAATAAGGGAGGGATGCCCCCATTCAGGGGTCCTTATATTTCAGGTATCTCAGATTACAGATTAACAGAGTTGGAAGGGACCTTGTAAGTCATCCAGTCCAACCCCCCCAAGCCCAAGCAGGAGACCCTGCATCGTTCTGACCAATGGCAGCCCAGTCTCTTCTTGAAAGCTTCCAGTGGTGAAGCTCCCACAAACTTCCGAAGGCAACTTCGGTTCCACTGGTGGATTGTTCTCCCAGTCAGAAAATTCCTCCTTATTTCCAGGTTGAATCTCTCCTAGTTCAGTTTCCATCCACTGTTCCTTGTCTGGCCTTCAGGTGCATTGGAGAATAGTTTGTCCCCTTCCTCTCTGTGACTTCAGCTTCCTAATTTCTGAAAATTGGTGCCATACTTGGCACAAAGAAACAAGTGGGGCCCATTCCTCTGTGGGAGGACTCCAGATCCATCCATGCAGGGGGGAGGTGGGCTCAAGCCCTCTAGGGACATACTGGGCAGCTTCCCCAAAGAGGAAGGGGTGTCATCTGCTGGTCTTTGGGCAGTAGCCAGCCTGACTGCAGGCTGAAGGACACCGGAACTGAGTAGGGTGATTCCTTCTGGGGTTGGGTATGTTCCAGCCTTTGGTGACACGTAGCTGCCTCTTTGGTGTTCGTCTTATGGGTCTTTCTGCACTGTGGTCACAGTTCTGTCTCTAAACTGCAGAAGGAGATGCCTTCAAATGTACAACGGTGTAAATCTGGGGTGGTGGGAGCAGTTCCCATCCCTCTGCCTGGCCTGGTAGCTCCAGATGGCATCATGGAAGCTGCTTTGGTCTCCACGTTTCTGACGTGGGGAAGGTTGGTTCTCTGCAGGGTTGCAGGGCTTTTGCAAGATGTGGGAGTTTCTAGCAAAATTGATCTAGCTGGACAGAATTGGAAGGTTGTTTTTAAGAGTTAACTTGAAGAACATATAATTCAGTTCAAGCTGCAGGGATTTGTTCCTGGCAGAGTGTCACAAATGGCCAGGTCAACATTTGCCCAAGAAAGGCGCCTAATAAAATCAGCGCTTTGCTTGAGTCTGTTTTCAGTTTCTTATTTTAATCTGAGGTTTCATTAAATTATTTTCTCTTCGTGTTTCATATGCAATTTTTTTTGGTGAGCTTTCTGGGGCATCTTAATACTGAAAGATGGAACAAAAATGTTTGATAAATCCAAGAAACAAATGCCGAAACTCTCCACAAACCACAAAGTGAGTGAATATGAACCAGGGAGGGGAGGACCCAGCAAGCAAGGAATATATTCCTTTATTCTGCCGCAGCTTTAAAGGAAAATGGAAAAGTCCATCCACCCAGAGAAGAAGCCAAACCATGAGCAAAGAAGAGGTTGCACAAGGTTACGTTCTTGGACCTAAGCACCATCAATATTAGTATAGTTTAGCTCAACACTGGAAGACCTTTTCTGCCTCCTCATATATCTTAGAAATTCTTAGAATAGAATAGAGTTGGAAGGGACCTTGGAGGTCTTCTAGTCCAGCCCTCTGCTCAAGCAGGAGAACCTATACCATCTCAGGCAAGTGACTGTGCAGGAACTTCTGTCCAGGTTGAAATGCAAAAGGGTTGGCCTAAAGTAAGAGCCAGTTAGGTGTACTGTTGGACGTGCTGGGCAAGAAAGCAGGAGCTGGTAAGTTATAGTGCGGCCCTAGCCATGAAAGCAGCTGGGGAGCTTTAGGCCAGCGACTCTCTCTTAGCACTGCCATGAAGGGTTGTCGTTGTTGGGAAAAGAGGAGGAGGAAGGAGTATCAGGTAGGTTTGCTGAGTTTACATCAAAAAGGCAAGAACACCAGGTTGGAATAAGAACTCAGAAGGTCCTTTAGCTGGGGGAGCATCCTTGCTCAAAGTGGGCTCCAAATGGAGGCATGGCCGGTGCCTGTCCCCCAAGCAACTCTGCAAAGTCAGTGGAAGCACAAGAAGGGCGCCTGGTATTGTTATGTTCGATATTATCATTACTATTTGGGGATGGGCTGATGTTCTTAGTTTGGTGAGGGGGCCAAGATGTGCCAGGGGCTGCCTTCTCTTTTCTAGCTGGGCAACTTGGAAAAGGCAGCCCTGGGGAGGGGGATACAGCCCCCCAATGAGGCTCTGGGGAGTCTCCCCAGCTGCATGCCCAGAGACTGGCCTGCTCTTGTTTGCCCAGTTACTTGAGAGTAGAGCAAGGCCTTCCAAATGCCCTGGGAGAGAACGCGGTGCAATGCATCGTCTCCCTGTACAGGAACCCCTCCCTCCCCCCTCCCCCCCAGCGATTCAATGCTGGCTTGACACTGTCAGAAAACTGAGGGAGAAAGTCCACATCTGGATTCCTTTTTCCTCTCGATTCACAGATGCCAGAAACCAACCTTTAAATATCTGCCCTCCCCTCCATCAGACAATCTGATGTTCATAGTTTTCCAGTTGAGTCATCTGGCTCTGCTGAAGCTGGGGAGCCTCAGAGCCACAAATGCAGTTGCTTCCCTTCAAGAAGGAGCTGGGCTTCTCCCCACCCTCCCGAGAGAGGCAGAGCAACGCCTGGGCAGTGCCCCCCTGCCCATGCCAGCAAAGGAAGCAGAGCCTTTAAGAGAGCTCTCTGTTGGGGGAGGGGCGACGGAGGCTTGGACAGGATCTGGGTGATCCTGTTTGAACACTTGGATCCCTCCTGCCCGAAGAGCAGTTGCCCAACCTCTGGTGGTTGATAGGCTCTGGACCTGCACTCATAGTGCCAAGGCACAGCCCCCTGACCCAAAAGGCCTGGTTAAACCTGCAGCCACTTAATCCCAGCTGCGAGGAGCTTTTAAATATCCACATTTTAGGCTTGCATAAATGGGAAACAAAGGCTTATTTTCCAGGATGTGAAAATCCAAGATGGAAGTTGAGCTGGCCAGCTGCAAAGGGAACGAGACCAACCGACCGACAATTGCAGGGTCGCCTTTGTCTGTCAGCTTTTCAAAAATCCTTCCTCTGCTTGTCTTTCTGGCTGCCATAGAAACGGGGAGGGAAGATTAATTGCATTTGGTGGGGGAGAAGAGTGCTGGAGGCTTGAGATGGTGAACTGTAAAACCTGGGAAAACTTTCCTGACTGTGCTTACTTGTTTACTGCACAGCCACAGCATCTTATCTATCCAGGCCAAGGTCAACCGTCTTGGCATGCCGGATGTCTGAAACACCACCTGAAGATCCCCACTTGACATTATGCATATCTCAGATTGGATGGCCATTTGAACTATTGGGGGTGGGAACATTGGCATAACTTTCTATATGTGATTTTTGCGCCTATTGCCTCAGATCTTCTGATGCTACCACTTCAATTTCCAGTAAAAGTCCTTTTCTCTAAAACAATGGAGTCTAAAGTTTCCTTTCTTAGAGTTTGAATGGAGCCTCACCTGACATTATACAAAATCTGAAGCAATGCAAAATATCTGGGCAGCACCTCTTACTAATTCTCAGGTGGATGGTCAGCACCTCAGCAGCCTTGCTGATCCTCTGGGCATGCCAGAGCTGGACCTCCACAGTGACTCAATAGCCAGAGCCCCTGGGTAGGGTGGCAGTCCTGGAGAAGGGGATACAATCCCCCCCCCATGAGATTCTGGGGAGTCTCCCCTGCCTTGTCGCTGCGCAGGGCTTCCATTGGGGTGGAGGTGAACGCAGCAACGTGACCGGATTGTATGCCCCATGGGTGCCTGTGGGCACCTCCATTGCCAGACAGTGTAAACACACAGCCAGGCTCTGCTCACAGACACACCCACACCAATCAGGGCAGAGAGGAGTTTAAAAAAAAGGCAATGTGTAGTCAAATACGATTTTAAGAAAAGAACTGAGAAACAAATGAACTCCTTTTGATTTTTTTAAAATGAAATATCTAAAAGCGTAATCAAGAAGGAAAAGTAGGGAAGGCAAAAAACAGTGAAGGGGTTTAGAAGCCTTATATATTATTTTTTTTATTTATTTGCATCCTGTCTTTATTATGAGCCTCGGTGGCGCAGTGGTTGGAGTGCAGGACTGCAGGCTCCTTCTGCTGCCTGCCGGCTGCCTGCAATTTAGCAGTTTGAATCTCACCAGGCTCCAGGTTGACTCAGCCTCCTCTCCTCCCTGTTTCAGAGCAGAGTGGATCTAATTGTTTCCTGGGCGCCCAAGCCTTGTGTGGGAGGGACCCTGGGGAGGAGAAGGGGCCTGGGGCCCTGCCACCTGCAAGCCAGCTTCTTTCCGGCCATTTTAAGTTCCCACAAAGAGGTAAGAGAGTTGGGTGGGAACATTTCCCCAAATGATCTCAGGAAGCAAAGTCAGGGTTGAGCTGCATTCCTTGCTTCTCTCAGATATTCCCGCCCCCCTTTTAAAAGAAAACAAAGCATGGCAAATTTCAAGGAACCAGGAGAACAGTGCCATCTGGCAGAGAGGGAGGCCTCTCTGTGCGGCTGCTTGGCTCCCATGCTCGGCCTCTAACATGGATGCTTGACAACCACACGATCTTGGTTCAACGGCACTGCAAAATCAAGCTGGCAGCTCTGCAGACAACCTTTGCAAGCTGCAGATGTTCAGAAAGGCTGTGAAACAACAACCAGAACTTGTGAGAAAAAGGGAAGGAGCAGGGAGGTGTTTTAGGAAATTTTGCAACCAGACTTGGCCCAGGAAGACAGCGGTTGCAGGGCTGGTTTCTTTTGTACCTTTTTAAGTTTGCACACGACCATCTTTTTCAGGAGGTTTAGATGGATTCCGCGAAGAGGGTGAAAGTCAACCATCGGTTCTCAGCAGCATAAGATGTACCGATTTCTTAAAAACTGGACAGCACAAATAATAAATGGATTGTTTAAGAACCAGGGCAAATGAATGAACAGAAGCCCTCTTGGGGAGCATTTCAGGCATGGCTGCTGCAGATGAGAAGGCCTCGGACCTGCCAAGGAGGAGTCTGAGGAGAATTCGCATCTTGCAAGTGTTTGGACCCAGCTCCCAAGCATGACAAACTCATTTCCTTTATTAGGAGCACCAGCAACCCCACCAAAAAGTCTCTGTCTCACATCATAGCAAGTCCATCCAGCCAGAAGATGAATAGTTGTCCGCCACACCTTTTCATCTCCACCCTCTGCCTTTTATCCCCAGAGCTGGGCTGGGGCTTTGCTAGCAGTAGTGGCTCTTCCGTCCCAAGGACCAGCCCATAGATTTCCACTGCTCTCCTCTCCTCTGCCTTCTGCGCATCTGCACTTCAGGCACTGGACCCAGCTGTTCCTCCTCTTCCTCATCAACCACCTCCAGACCTGGGGGCTGTTGACTCTCCATTTGAGGCCTGATGGATGGCCCAGGCTCTGCCTCTGTCTCTCTCTCTGCCAACTCCATTCCCTCTTCCCCCTGGGAGCTCTCAGGTTGCCTTGATGCTCACCTGACTCCCACATCACCTCCTCCTCCTCTGATTCGGCTGCTGGAGGGGCCAGTGGTTGACAGGCCACAACATGACTCACATGACTAGTGAACTAGCCACGGACAGGCTGGCCTCAGGAGCAGTCTTGGTTTGCCCCCTGCAGGAGGGAAGATGTGCCAGCAGCCATCCAGGACCAAAACATCTTCACCTTCCATGCTGAGCTCAAGAGAAAGCCCTTTGGTTCCAGAATGGAAACACACCAAAGATCAAAAAAAGAGCCACAGAGGTTGTGGCTGAAATTCCTCTCCATCCCTCACCACCACCATTGAGTGTCTCTTTTGATGAATAGAACAGAGCTGGAAGGGACCTCAGAGGTCTTCTAGCCCAGCCCCCTGCCCAGGCAGAAGAACCTATACTATTTTAGACAAGTGACTGTCCAGTCTCTTCTTAAAAACATCCAGTGATGGAGCGCCCACAATTTCTGGTGGCAAGCTGTTCCACTGGTTCAATGTCCTCACTATTAGGAAGTTTCTCCTTAATTCCAGGTTGCTTCTCTCCTTGGTTAGTTTCCACCCATTGTTTCTTGTCCTGCCCTCTGATGCTTCGGAGAATAAGTTGATCCCCTCTTCCTTGTGGCAGCCCCTCAAATACTGGAATATTGCTAATGTCCCCCCAGCCTTTCTTTTCTCTAAACTGGTCATACCCAAATCCTGCAACCATTCTTCATGTGTTTTAGCCTCCAGGTCTTTTATCCTCTTGGTTCCAAAGTCTCAACGTCTTTTTTGTAATGTGGGGACCAAAACTGCATGCAGTATTCCAGGTGTCATCTTAATAAGGATTTCTAAAGCAGTACTTCAAGTGATTTTGATTCTATGCCTCTGCTTATACAACCAAGAATTGGTTTTTTTGGCTGTCACCACATACTTTCAGCTCATGTTTAAGTGATCCTCCATTAGGACTCCAAGGTCCCTCTCTGGAAGGAAGGAAATGTCATATCTATGTTTACCACAAGTATGAACTCAGAGTCAAAAGTCATTGAAAAGTCAGGCAGCATACATGATAATGATGATTCCAGATTGCCTGAGATTATACACTGCTCAAAAAAAATAAAGGGAACACAAAAATAAGATATCCTAGATCTGAATGAATGAAATATTCTTATTAACTACTTTGTTCATTACATAGCTCAATGTGCTGACAACAAAATCACACAAAAAAGTATCAATGGAAATCAAATTTAGCAACCCATGGAGGTCTGGATTTGGAGTTACACTCAAAATTAAAGTGAAAAAAAACACTACAGGCTGAACCAACTTGGATGTAATGTCCTTAACACAAGTCAACATGAGGCTCAGTAGTGTGTGTGGCCTCCACGTGTCTGCATGACCTCCCTACAATACCTGGACATGCTCCTGATGAGGTGTCGGATGGTCTCCTGAGGGGTCTCCTCCCACACCTGGACTAAAGCATCCCCCAACTCCTGGACAGTCTGTGGTGCAATGTGGCATTAGTGGATGGAGCGAGACATGATGTCCCAGATGTGCTCAATTGGATTCAGGTCTGCGGAATGGGCGGGCCAGTCCATAGCATCAATGCCTTCGACTTGCAGGAACTGCTGACACACTCCAGCCACATGAGGTCTAGCACTGTCGTGCATTAGGAGGAACCCAGGGCCAACCACACCAGCATATGGTCTCCCAAGGGGTCTGAGGATCTCATCTCGGTATCTAATGGCAGTCAGGGTACCTCTGGCGAGCACATGGAGGGCTGTGTGGCTCCCTAAAGAAATGCCAAACCGTCAGCCAGAAAGCCTAGGACCTGAGAAGTGGTCTGTGGTCACCGCCTGCAGAACCACTCCTTTGTTGGGGATGTCTTGCAACCTGCCTCTGCTTTCCACCTGTTGCCTATTCCATTTGCACAACAGCATGTGAAATTGATTGTCAGTCAGTGTTGCTACCTAAGTGGGCAGTTTGATATCACAGAAGTGTGACTGACTTGGAGTTACATTGTGTTGTTTCAGTGTTCCCTTTATTTTTTTGAGCAGTGTATGCAAGAGCCTTAGAGTGTTATAATGTGCCTTTCTCAAGATCTGATCTCATAAAGTATGGCTAACTGCCATCTCTTTATTCTGGATTGTGGTTCTTCACCATTTATTGTTATAAGCAGGCTGAGGAGTGCTTCCCTTATTAAGGAAGATCTGAGACCCATCAATAATCCTCTCCTCCTCTCCCCTTCCTCCTCTCCTCTCCTTCCCCCCACTCCTTTTTCCTTCTCCCCTCCACTTTCCCCTCCCCTCCTTCCCCTTCTCCTCCCCTCTTCTTCCTCCCTTCCCCTCCCCTCCTCCTTCCCCCTCTCCTCTCCTTCTCTTCCTCCCCTCCTCTCTTCCTCTCCTCTTCTTCTCATCCTCCTCTCCCCTCCCCTTTTCCTCCTCCCCCTCTTCTCCCCTCCCCTCCTCTCTTCCTCCCCTCCTCTTCCTCCTCTCCTCTTCCTCTCATCCTCCTCTCCCCTCCCCTTTTCCTCTTCTCCCCTCCCCTCCTCCTCCTCTCCTCTCCCCTTTTCCTTCTCCCCTCCTCCCCATTTCCTCTCCTCTCCTCTCCTCTCCCTTCCCCTCCCCTCCCATACTCTCCTCTCAACAGACCAAGATTTAAACTGGGAATTATTTCACAGAATACCAGGTTGGGAAAGGCTGCTATAGCATGGCATGAAAACCACAAACGGCCCTGAGGAAGCCAGAAGGCCTCTGAATGGCTGCAGGTATTCCCAAAAGTTGTTTGTGCAGCTTTCTCCTTGACTTCCATGTAGGCTCTCAGTCCAGTTCCCCTGAGCTGGATGTGTCAAACAGTCAGTCAACAACAAACTCCATGAATGATTCAGATGGGGGGGGGGGGGAAACAATGGTTCCAAAAGTGCAAGAGAGATGGAAATGCATTTTTTGAGTCAAGCTCTCCAACTCACAGGCTTCCTGCAGGCTTCAAGTTTCAGAGGTCTAAAAGTCTAGGGTAAGCTCTACAAGAAAGCTCAGCAAGCTCAGCCATTCACTGGACATTAGGCAAAAACGGGAATCTAAAAGAGCAGCTGGTGGAGGATTCATCAACATTGCTTGCAAAGGAGGCTTGATGGGGGGAAGCCCCCCCACTCACATTCTAGAGGCAGTTTGCCTCTTGCTCCAGAATTCCTGACTTCCACCAAATGTTCCACAGCTGCAACTAACATTTCTTGGAGCAACTCGTGTGGCGAGCAGCCATCTGGCAGGCCCAGAGTTCCTCCATCCGATTGATTCGGTCAGCCTGCGACTTTCACTTGGATGCAAACTTTCTCATCACGGAGGCTCCTTGGCCCAAAACTCCCCAGATGGTTTTCTAGGGTTTTCCATAGCAACTAATTTTGGTCACTGCCTCCTACGACACTCAGGTGTTCTAGACTGCTGGTTGTGTCGGGGCACCAGAGGGCACCGTGAAAGAAATGCAAAAGCACATTGGAGAATTAAGCAATATCTGCAGAATATTCCATGATCCCAGGAATTTGCAGGAGAAGCAAAGGGAAGTCAAGTGATGTACATTTGCAAACAAAATTATCTATGACATTTTGCACCCTCTAAGTTATATTAAACTTAGATATGTGAAGTACAATTCAATTGGCTTTTCTCATGTCTTCAAGTCTTGTGAAGATGTTAATTAAAAAAATTAATTAAAAGATTTAAAAAAAATACAGCAAGGAGACTTGCTTGCAAAAACCTGCAGGTACGAGGGAAAAACAGGGCATGCAAATTCCAAATATGCATTGGTGTTCATGTGCTATTTTTAAAAAAAATATCAATGATATTTCATGGGACTTAAGCATGCCTTAATGGATTGGGAATTCTAAGAGTTGAAGTTCATGGGACTTAAGGATGCCTTCCTGGCTGGGGAATTCTGGGGGTTGAACAAATGGGACCAAATGTTTGCTTTTTAACATATGGATGTTATAGAAAAGAAACCAAGGTGTAGATCTTTAGCTGGGAGCTGCTAAGCAGCCCAGATACTCCTGGCTGAATAAATGTGGCTTCCACTCAAGTAAATGGTGCAGCTGAATTCCTAGACTTGGCAGGATCCCCAGAGATCCCCCTTTGCACAGAAATCCTGCTCCAGGAGGCTGATGTCCTCTTTTATTTTTTTAATTTGAGGTGGCTTCTCTCAACTCTTATCCAGAAGCTTGGAGATACACAAAATCCTTTCAAGTGAGGGTGACAAATGGCCTCACAGAGGTCCATAGCCATAGTCCATAGTCCATAGTCATCCTGTCTGATGACTTCCATCCAGCTGTGTGCACCTTCAGGTGCTGAACACCATGAATGAAAGCTACAGGGGATCAGGTTCTGACCTCTCACTGGACAGCCATTCGAGTTGAAAGCCTAGGATGGCAGTTCCAGAGCAGTTCAGCTGCCGTTTGCTGCTACTGGAGGAAATTGTCAAGAGTTTGCAACAATCCAACCAGCACGCAAGTAACTAATTCAACATAATTCATTTATAGAAAAAACTTTTTTATATATAATATAAAACATGATGGATTTATACAATACCCATGCAGCTCTAGCAATGTGGTAGCAAGTACAAGGATAAGAAGCAGAAGCAATCAGAACCACCAAAATTCAGAGTCACAGAAGCTATATAAGCATAGAAGCAATATATTAGAGTCTATATTGCAAGGACAAAGCAACTCTTATATACAAATCAGTCACGCTAAGCCACGCCTAGGCTCCGAGCTGTCTGGGTCAACAAACAGTCCCCATTGGCTGACCTGTTACCATGTCTATTCCAATTCATGAACTCATAAACAAGCTTCATCCACCTCCATACCTGATGAACACTTTCTCAGAGCTTGGATGGGGAAGGGCTGTTGGAAATGGAGGTACTGCAGTGGTCCCCGAAAACCCTCCTTTGTGAAGGGGGAGCAGTGTTGTGCAAAGTGGCAGTTGTGCCTGTGCAGCTGAAGGCTGGTCTTGATGCATGACACATGTGAAAAAGAGGCAAGGCTTCCGTTGAACAGACATGGACACTAATGAGCAGAAGACTTGGGAGGGGGTGAAGGGAGAAGATGCTTGAATGTTTCAGCGAAAAACAAAACAATCTGTCCAATTTTTCCCTTTTCTGATCATGTGATGAGCGATGACCAATCTTGGAGCAAATCCCACATTTCGGAATCCCAGGGTTTCCTAAGAGCCCCTCTTCCCTCCATGCTTTTGAGGGGATGCTTCATGCCAACTGGACAACGCAACACATGCTACATTGTGGTGTCACCAATCGGAGCTTTCCATGGCCCAAACCCTAACTGGGCCACAATGCTGGGTTCCACTTGTTTAAGAGCTGTTGGGCCCAGTGAAATATTTTGTCAGAAAATCCACGCTCAGTGGTAGAATCACATGGGGTGATTCTAGTAAGATTTTATCTAATTGTTGTGGCTTACTGTAGATTCCAAAAACTTTCTTATCCTGTCTGTATCTATTTGGAGGTAAGCCCACCGGTCAATTCGTAGCCCTTGTTCTTGGAGATCTTGCCAAGATTTTAAGATTCCTTGTGCATCCAGTAGGTCTTTATATTTTATCATCTTGTTAATATCCAGATTGTTCGGATGTATCATCGCCTCCATTGTTGAGATCCAATTTGGAATCTTTAGTGTTTTTTCTTTATTTTATTCCAATTAGCCAATAAAGAGTCTTTAATTACATTTCTGTGGAAGTAATTCTGTTTGGTTTTTCCCGTGTCCCATAAGAATCCATGCCACCCCCTCTGTAAATCATGGCCTTCTAGAAATAATATTCTTTTATTCGATAAATTTACCCATTCTTTCAGCCACAGTAAGGAGGCTGCACTGTGATATAGTTCCCAATTTGGGAATGCCATACCCCCCCCCCCCGCTCTTCATATCTTGCATTGCATTTAAATGTATTCTCATTTTTTTCTCTTGCCAAATAAATTTTGCTATTATTCTATTGAGTTCCACAAAATATTTTTATGTATTCTTGCTGATATTGTCTGGAACAAATAAATAAATTTAGGAAGAATAGTCATTTTAATAGCGGCAATCCTCCCTAATAAGGAGAGTTGCAATTTGACCCAAAGCTCAAGGTCCTTTTTTTAGCTGTTGCAGTAGTTTGTTATAGTTATTTTCTATTAGTGTCTTACAATGAGCCGTCAACCATATTCCTAAGTATTTAATTTTCTTTACCACCTGTAATCCCATTGCCTTTTCCAATTGTTTTTCTATTAATTTTTTGGTTATTAATTTAATTTTTTCCTGTTAATTTTGAATCCTGCGACTTTCCCAAATTGATCTCTTTCAACAGTTCCTGACTTCGTTCAATTGGATCTTCTATGAAAAAGACTATATCTTCAGTGAATGACTGCAATTTATATTCTTCTTTCTAAATCTTTAACCCCTTTATTCCTGGGTTCTGCCTAATTTGCGTAAGTAGTGTTTCCAAAGATAGTATGAAGAGCAGGGGAAATAGTACACATCTGTGTCTATCTCCTTTCTCTAATTTGTTTTCAAATTTAGTGCCTAAATTCACATTGTGAATTTGAATTCAACAAATACATTTGTTGAATTAAAAATTGCCAATTTAAATTGTCGAAGGCCTTCTGCGCATCCAAGAATACAAGGGCTATTTGTTTTTCCGAGTGGGCTTCATAGTATTCCAAAACATTTAACACTGTTCTTAAATTGTTCCTAATTTGTCTGTTGGGAAGAATCCATTTTGGTCTTTATGTATGTATTCATTCAAGATTCTTTTTTAGTCTATTTGCTATAATAGTAGCAAATATTTTATAGTCAGTATTTAACAAAGAAATTGGTCTATAGTTTTGTATGAATCAGGGAGCTGAATCTTCCTTCAGAATCAGCGAAATCAATGTCTCCCTCCATGAATTCAGCATTTTAGCTGCAAGTAAAACCTCATTATATACTTCTACCATAAGGGGTCCTATTTGTTCTCCTATTGCCTTGTAGAGTTCCCCTGGGATCCCATCAGGTCCCAGAGTTTTGTTGTTTCTTTGATTTTCTATTGCTGTTTTCAGTTCAGACCACGTAATATTTTTAATTAGCATTTCTTTCATCTCATCCCCAATTACTTTGTCTTTTGTTGCACCCAAGTAATTTCTTATCATATCCTCCTTTACCTCCTCCTTTTTATAGAGTTTTTCAAAATATTTATATGCAATTTCTTTTTTCTGTTCTATTCCCCGTTGGGCATCTCCATTTCCATCTATTAATTGATAAATTAATCTTTTTTCTTTTTCTTTTTTGAGTTTGTAGGACATCCATCTCCCTGGTTTATTAGCCTGTTCAAAGAATATCTGTCTAGCTATATTCAACTTTGAAATCATTCCTTCCTGTTCAATTAAATTCAATTTGTGTTTAGTTACTGTCATCTGATTTTGCAATCTACAATCCTTTGGAGTACTTTGTAACTGGCTTTCTAGTTCTTTAATTCTTTGTTTTAATTTATTTTGTTGGGCATAATTTTCTTTATTCCTCCTGGCAGTATATGATATCGATGTGCCCCTTATTACAGCCTTCATTGTATCCCAAATATTCTGCTTCGTAGTTGCCTCATTATTGTTTTCTTTTAAAAAGTAATCTAATTTCTCCTTGAGTCTATTCATAAATTCTTTTTCTTTCATTAGCTGTGTATTTAGCATCCATCTCTTCCTAGGCTTTTTCCTAGCTTTCCATAATATCTGAATTGGATTATGATCTGCCCATTCGTTAGGTAAAATTTCAGTCTCGTTTAACTCATTTGCTATTTCACCGTTCATCCACACCATATCAATTCGTGTCCATGATTGGTGTGGATTTGAGTAAAACATAAATTGTTTTTTCTCCGGGTTTAATTTTCTCCACGTATCTATCAAATTCAGTTCAGTCATCATTTCCTCGCATGTTTTTGGTGATTCTCTCATTTTCCTCATTTCCCCCACTACTGTGATCTTTTTGATGGTCCACAATGGCACTGAAGTCCACTAACATACAAATATTCCTTTTTCCCCCAATCCTACTATTTTTTCATGCAAATGTTTGAAAAAATATTTTTGGTTTTCATTAGGGGCGTAAATCACTACTAATAGAATTGGGGTTAATTCAGATTTGTAAAACCAGATTCCATTGGAATCTGTCCAAATGAGGTCTGCTTTCATATCCTTTTTCACATATACTGTTATCCCTTTCTTTTTCCCAGAGTCTGCTGGTGTTGTATATCGTTCTAAATTCTAAATATTTTTCATCTGACTTCCTTATATGGGTTTCTTGTAAACATACTATTATCTGCATTTTGTTTAATCAATTTAGTTAATATTCTTTTCCTTTTTATCCTGGAATTTACGCCGTTTATGTTAATTGATAATATTTTTTTTCCTCATCCACTGTCTAGTTGATTCTTGCTCTTTGTCTTGTAGTTACTCTTCTTTCTCTTTGTGGTTGGTAACGTGTCTTCGGTTCTTCTCTCTTGTTGTTGTGTATTTTTCGGATTCCTGGGACTCCTGTCTCTATTCTTTTGGTAATCTTGGTCGTCTTGCAAATTTGATTCTAGTTCATATTTACTACTCAGTTCTTTCGGGCCTACCAGTCGTTCATAAAATTCTTGGGCTTTTTCCACAGAATCTACTCTAATTTTCCTTTCTCCCCATAAGATTAACATCCCTTCAGGGATTAGCCATCTAAATACAATACCTTTTTGATTTAATTGGGCCGCCCAGAATTTATAGTCTCGCCTTTGCTCTCTCACTCTTCTGATTTGTTTAAGCACCAAGACTTCTTTATCTTTATATGTGATTGTTGCTTCTCTGGATATTTTGTATATAATATCCTGGACTGTTCTTCTAGCAAATCTTATGTGAACTTCTTTTGGACATTTGTGGCGTCTTGCATAATTTGTACTCACTCTATAAACTTCATTCAAATCTTTCAGAATATCATCTTTGTCTTTTTCCAACACTTCTGCTAGTATTTCTGCTGTCACTTGTTCCAGATCCTCTTCTTTTGATTCCATGATGTTCTGGAATCTCAAATATGCTACGGCCTTATCCATCTCCAAATAGACCAAGGAGTCTTCCATTTCTTTGCTCACGTTCCTTAGATGTTCATCAACCATTTCCAGTTTGTTCAGTCCTTTTCTCTGCCTCCTTTATTGTCGATTTGTTTCTCTCTAATGCTTGCTGGAGTCTTCCAATTTTTTTCATCCAACTTTGAAATATCTACTTTCATTTCCGTCTTTAATTTCCCCATCTCTCCTTTTTCATATCTTATCATTACCTTACATATTTCCTATCATTTTTCTGAAATACTTTCCTCCAACTTATTTTATCAATTTTCAATTCATTTCTTAACCTATTTCCTTAAACTTTAAATGACTCTCATGTCTTCAGATTCATTGATTCATTCATTTTTATCCGTCAGGTTTGCAATTTCATTGCATATTCTTATTTCACCATTTCAAAAATGCCATCTGCCTGCCCTTTCTTAGTGGACAGGAATTCTTTCCATTTTCCTCAGTGTCTGGTCCTTTATCCCATCACCCTGGAGCTGAAGGTCTTGTGAAGAGGCTGGCTCAATCTTTCTTAATGGGGGCACAAAATACCTGCTTTTTTTTGGGGGGGGGGAGCTGCTAGGAAAGGCTGAGCCTGCTTTCTGTCTTTCAGAGCATCTGTCTCCATTTCTCCCTTTGGGGAAATATAACATTCTGCCTTTTTAAAATATTTCCCAAAACATTTCATCTTGTGGGCGGGGGGGATGGGGGGGGGGCTTCCCACAGAGAGGAAGGAAGGCGGGGTCCGGGAGAAGGAGGCCTCCAAGGGAAGACAGCCGGGCGGTTCGCGCAGCCTGGTTCCCGGATCGACTCCTCTCCCCACCACCAGGCCCGAAAGCGCCGCTGAGGATTCCGGAAGCGAAACGTGTCCCAGCGTCCCCCGCGCCGCCTCTTCCAAGCTCAGCCCGGAGAAGCAGCGGCGCCGGGGAGGAGGATGCAGGGCGCTCTGCCGCCGCCAGGGGGCAGGGCAGGCCTGAGTTGGCGGGCCGCGGACGGCAGCGCCGAGAAGGCCTCCAGGCCTTTCCCGCCCGGGCCCTGGCTCGCCTCTCGAGGGCCCGTCTGCAGGCGGGCGCTTTGGGCAGGCAGGAGCGTCCGCCCGGGGGAAGGGAAGGGAGGCGGCGCCGGGCGCCCGCTGCCCCCCGCAGGAGAAGGCGCGGCTTGGCGGGCGAGGGCCGGTCCGGCGGCCGCGGGGCTCTGCTGAGGGCGCCCGTGCAGGAGGCCCGGCTGAAGACTTCCAGATGTGCAGCGATGAGGTCATCCGGGGACTCGGCGCTGCAGCTGGGCTGACGCGGCGCTGCCGGCGGGGAAGGAGGGAGGTGGGAGCAAGGCGGGGCCTCGGCACAGGTGAGGCAGAGCCGAGCCGGACTGCCGTGGAACCCGAGGCGGTTCGGCAGATCCTTCTGGCCAGATGAGGATCCACTGGGCTTCCACGGGGGGAGGGCACGGCCACCACACCTGCCCACCCCCGTGGATCAATGCTGCCAAGGCGGCTGGGCGCGGGTCGAAGGGCAGGAGGCCCACCAGAACAGGGCTCTGCCAAGGGTGGTGGGCCAGGTGAGCAGAGGGGCAGGAGAGGTGTCTGCAGCAGGTGTCTGGGCCAGCAAGAGAAGCTCGCGGGCTGGTTCCCCCCCCCCGGCGTTTCACCTGTGGATCCTTCTCACTTGGAAGAAGGTGGAAAAGGCCACCCTGGAAACGGAGCCGCCAAGGATGAACGTAGGCTGGCTCCTCAGGATACGTCCTCTAAAGCCACTGAGTAGGGAGGGCATGCTTGGCCTCCGAGGAAGCTCCCGTTTCCAGGCCCATCGGGTGGAACACGCTTTGCCTGTTGTTGGAGAGAAAAAAGCTGTGGAACAGAAAGGGGCAGGGAGGATGCAACCTGCCCTCGAAGGAGACCAAGAGGACAGGAGGATTCAAGCCCACCTATTCAGCTCAGCCTATTGGGGGGTGAAGTGTGGCATTTGTCAGGGATGCCAGACTGTTTGCAACACAAAACGTGAGGGCACATACAGAAAAGGCAGCCTCAGCCCAGACTTTAAAGAGGAATTCAAGGCATCTGGAGGGGCTTCTCGTTCACCCATTTCCCCGTCCCACAGGAGGAGGTGAGAAAAAAAGAAAAAGAAAGAAAAGAAAGAAAAGAAAGAAAAGAAAGAGAAAGAAAGAAAGAAAGAAAGAAAGAAAGAAAGAAAGAAAGAAAGAAAGAAAGGGGTCTGGCTGGCTGGCATTGCCAGGGACCCTGGTGGGAGAGATTTGGGTTCTGGAGCCTGAGGAGAAAAACGTCTTTGGGGAAAGGAGGACTTCGTGGGAAGGGCTTGAAATTGCTGCCTGTGAAAAGTGGGAATTGTGCCCCCAACGAAGGACCCCCGGATCAAGGCTGCCATGGGGAGAAGGCTGCTGCTTGGACTGTTCAGGGAGGGAGGCTGGCTCGCAAAGTTCACTGCTTTCATTGTTCATTCGCTGACAACCAGCCTGTCTGAAATAAACAATATGAGCCTGAGCTATTAGCCAAGAAGGGAAAATATGACTTAATAGGTATAAAAGACGTCTTGTGGGATGACTCCCACAGCTGGAACACAGCAGCTGAAGGACAGCATTTGTTCCAAAGGAACAGAGAGGCAAGGAAGAGCTGGGTCAAATATACCCAGTTCTGAAATCCAAATGGACCAAGTTGGCAATTCTGTGAAGAATTTCAGGGTTAAAATAAGCGGAGAAAAAATAAAATAAAACAAAACCAATACTGTTATTAATGTCTATTCCTGCCTACACAGCCAAAGCGGAAATGTGGACGATGCCTTCCCAAGCAAACTGCTGATCTTTCAAAGAGGCCAAAACCCCAGGCTCGGAGGCTCTCATAATCCTTCTTTAAAAAGTAAAACAGAGTTGGAAGGGACCTTGGAGGTCTTCTAGTTCAACCCACCGCTCCGGCAGGAAACTCTGTACCATATCCATTTTGGATACTTGTCTCTTTGTCCCCCATCCCCCCCCCCATTGGTCTGAGAGTTTTTTGTGCCGCCACGCTGGTTTTCTGCATGCCTGGTTTAAGCTTTTATCAGTCAGTTGGGCATCTCAGTTAAATGGGACAGGAGAAATGCCCTGGGACTGAGGGATCGTGTGCCGCCTGCTCTGAGCAACCAGGTAATGGAGACTTTGCATGGACATCTGTCCCTAACCTGGCTCTTTGCATTTTCCATTCAGAACCCCATCCATCCTCACTGCTCTTCTCCCTCCCGCCTCTGAGCATTCATTCATTTATTTATTTATCTATCTATCTATCTATCTATCTATCTATCTATCTATCTATCTATCTATCTATTTTATTTTATTTTATTTTATTTTGTTGAGCATGTATTAGATAACAGATGTAAGTATAAACATGATTATTAATACATGAAATGGATACAAATAAAAGGGAGACATTAGGACAGGCACGGTAGGCACTTTGGTGCGCTTATGCATGCCCACAACAGACCTCTTAGGAAAGGGGGAGGTCAACAGTAGACAGTCTAAGGTTAAAGTTTTTGGGGTTTGGGGAAGAAACCACAGAGTCAGGCACAGTATTCCAGACATTGACCACTCTGTTGCTGAAATCGTATTTCCTGCAATCAAATTTGGTGCAATTATCTTTGAGTTTGTATCTATTGTGTGCTCTTGTATTGTTATGGTTGAAGCTGAAGTAGCCATTGATGGGAAGGACATTGCAATGGATAATTTTATGTACTATGCTTAGGTCAGACTGAAGGCGGCGTAGTTCTAAGTTGTCTCAACATAAAATTTCAAGTTGTTCTGGAGCATAAGATATTCTGTTGCAAGTGGAAGAGTGGAGAACTCTTCTCATGAAATATCTCTGGACTCTCATGATTGTGTTAATGTCCGACATGCAATGCGGATTCCAGACAGATGAGCTGTATTCGAGAATTGATATGCTATATGTCCATGAAGGCAAACCTATGGCATGCGTGCTAGAAGTGGCACACAGAGCCATTTCTGCTGGCACACTAGAGGTTGCCCGGAACAAACCCACTGCGCCTATGTGCATGCCCCCTGCCAGCCAGCTGATTGTTGGGTATCTGCTGCGCATGCATGGGGGGAGACATGCACATGGGAGGTGTGCACACATGTCCAGGGGCAGGGTGCACATGGGGGATTGCATGTGCATACACAGAGGTGTTGGTGCATGTGTGTGTGGGGTGCACACATGCTTGCACACAACAAGAAAAAGCTTTGCCATCGCTGCCATATTAATGTGATATTAATAACGAGCGCCTGAGTGGCTCCTTGGTATAAGCCTGCCCAACATAAGATGACTTGAGCCGGGTCATTTGCATCCCAAGTGAAAACTCTGGGTGGACATCTTCCCCTGACCCCATGTTTGTTTCCTTGGCTGCCTGTGGCATTCTCAGGACCTTCTCCAATACCACACTTCAGAATCACCAATGCTCTTCAAAGCAGAATTTTTACGGGTTGTAGCATAGACCCTGGCTGTAGATGTTACTCTCTGTGTGTTTGTGTGTTCTGGACGGGCTCTGGCCATCTATGGGTTTCCTGTGTATTTATCTCATGTGGCTTGTAGTGTGTTAGTAATGCAGTTACTAGTTAGTAATGTAGCGTGTTAGTAAAGTTAAGTGATTCGGCCCATGCCTTGCAGTGTTCCTTGCGAATTGATCCAGCTGTATTGATTTGGCTATTGATCTCACTGGGGTAGCTGCTGCATTATTCACCAGGAACAACCCAGGCTGGATGATAACACTGGGCTTTCTCTGATCCTGGGTGGCAGGTCGGTGTTTGCATTCAGTCACCCAACCTGAAGCAGCTGCTCCCAAAGAAGAAGGAGCAACGAAACAATCATGCCGCTATGTCCACACAGCTCCTGATGCCCACTTGGCAAGACACCAAGACACCTTAGCAGATCCTGGGAGGCACGTGCTCAGGCACCTTTTCACCCCCTCTTCCTTTAATGCTTCATCCCTGGAAGCTTTCAAGAAGAGACTGTCATCCCCCATCTTTCAGAAGTGGTGTAGGTGTCATGCCCTTGTTAGAGTCTGAGTCCAAGGAGAGGAGGAACAGCCAACAGGGAGTGGAGGTATGGCTTTGGAGGTTGTGGAGGAGGTTGGAGACCGGCAGAGGCCAGCTGGGCAGTCAGAGGAAGAACCAGGACCATCCCCTCTCCATCCTAGGGCACGCAGGGAGGAATGGAGAAGGAAACAACTTGGCTTATGAGAGAGGAAGCTGCCATGATCCTCCTCATTGGTTGCAGCTGGGGAGAATAGTATATAAGAGAGACAATTAAAACACAGCATTGCTAGAAACAAAGCGTGTTTTATTTTGGGCTGAAGTTATCTTGGTTGGCATCCTTCCAACAGGCTGTGTCTTATCTCCTTGAAGTTGCTAATTACTTATCCTGGTCCATTGTGGAAATTTTGTCATCGTAGTTTTTTTTTTTTTAATTTCACCTTTATGTGCTCATTAAGTTCAGACTGTATTGCTTTCTTTTGAAGACTATTTTTGAATAAGTTTTATCTCCAACTGAGAATTATTGAACAGTGGGGCCAAGTTGGAGGCATAAAAAGACATTTATTTACGTTTTGGATTTTGTTACGTTTGTGTTACACTCCAGGTCATCACATTAGGGTCTTCTGCTTGGCTGAGTGTGTGTGTTAGACTAGATGACCTACAAGGTCTTCCCACTCTGTTAATCGGTAGTCAGTGGGACTCGCTCTTCTGCCAATGAAGAACCTACCTCGGAGAATGGGGCAAACTTTGCACAAAAATTTCACAGGAGAGCCAAGGATGTTTTGCTGCAGACCTCAAAAAGTGGCCATTTATGATTGACAGCTCCAGTGAGCGAGAGATTGCTCAACTTCAAAAGGTTTCATGTGCTCTCAAAAACACACTGGAGTTTTATCACATGACAGAGAGAGAGGGAGGGAGAGAGAGAAAGAGAGAGAGAGAGAGAGAGAGAGAGGTGGGATAAGTTTATTGGATATGTCATATTGGCATAGGCTGGTGAAAACCGACTCTGAATATTCCCATGGTTTTCACCTAATTAAAAGTGAAAGTTTCTTTCTCAAAACAACCAGTCACATGGTCCAATCAGGATACTGTCCAGTTGCTAGGTGACTCCAGTCCCCTCCTTCCAAGCATCTGAAGGAATGTCCTTGGTTCCCAAGAGAAAGTATTTTGTTTTGACTGGAACACCCCAACTCTCTCTATTCCCCTTCCCTGTTCCAGTTATTTATCTAATTGATTTGATTTGATTTGTCAATTGTTACAAGATAAAAGGTATAAGAATAAACATGAGTAAGAATACAGGAAATAGGTACGAATAAATGGGGACAATAGGACAGGGATAGTAGGCATGATAGTGCTCTCATGCCCGCCCCTTACAGACCCCTTTGGAATGGGGGTGAGGTCAATAGTGGATAGTTTGAGGGGAAAGGACTGGGGGGTTAGAGGATGTAACACAGAGTCAGGTAGTGCATTCCAGGCATTGACCAATCTGTTGCTGAAGTTGGACTTTCTGCAATCAACTCTTCTCCCGTGTGTCAGTCTCAAAATGGCCTCAGTCTGGCCAGGTTCAGGGTTGACAGGCAGCTCATGAAAATGGACACCTTTTTCCTAAAACGGGTGAGCTGGAAAAGGTGTGGCCAGGCTCTTCCTTGGCTTCCACAGACTCACTTTGGTCCGCCCTGTCCCTGGGAGTAGCTGAAGGAGGGACGGCAGCCCCACCTTTAGGCCTCTGAAATGGGGTCAGACTGGATGACCTACAAGGTCCCTTCCAATTATGTTGATAAAAGTTTCTATTAAAAGGTAGCCACGTTACAGATGGTGTTACAGACAATTAAGAGCCAATCTGTCTGGGCACCTTTGTGGGCGGCACAAGATTTCCCTGCCTTCCTGCCAGTTCACTCATTGTGGGGCCTGGGAGTAGGGATTTTCTTCCTCTGTGCAGCCTCTTTAATCTCAGATTCAGTTCTGTTTTGAGATGCCCACCCCCTCCTCATCTTCACTCCCAACAATCAGAATTGGGGGAAGGAGCCTTGAGGGTTAGGTCTGCCCTTCTCCCCACCTCCTCCCCCAAGGACAGAGGCAAGGAGCAATGCCAGCAGATGGCTGATTTGGGGAAGTTCAAAGGGAAGCCAGGAAAGGTGGGGGCCAGAAAGGCCCAACAGAGACTCCATTTCCTTAGGGTCTTGCGAAAGAATAAAGGGGAACAACGACTGATGGCCTCCTTTTACCCATCCACAAGAGAAAGCATCCTCACATATTGCATGACGCTGTGGTACACTGGCTTGACAGCCACGGATAGAAAGACACTACAGAGTGTGATGAGTATAGCACAAAACATTGTGGGATGTTCCCTGATAATACTAGATGACCTTACTAGGGCCCACTGTCTTAGAAGAATGAGGAAAATCCTCAGGGACGACTCTTACCCCGGGCAGCCCTCCAATGGGTAGGAGATTGAGAAGCATAGCCAGCTTGCACCAACAGGCTGAAGAACAGTTTCTACCTCTGAGCTGTCAGACTCCTGGACGGAAAATAACTTCATGTTATTGAAGTTATTCAATAACTTCAATAAGGATATTGAAATAACATCCAATATGTTATTCACATCCATCCTGTGAAAGCTGTGAAGGGCCGGCACGTGCAACAAGGTCACCTAGTGTAATAAGATTGGGACTGGGTTAGGGACTTCTGTCCTCACTGTGAGTTGTGTTGAAAGGGAGGCTCAGCCAATCTCATTGTACACACATTGTACTCTGACAATAAAAGGTAATAACAATGATTCTGTGTCCTGGACTCGCCTGGGCTCTCCGGCCACTTTCCCCCATTTGGGTCTTGAAGCTGGAATCATTTCCTGACATGCCAAAAGGCAGCGGAGCCTCTTCTGGCCTTTGCATCCGAGTGGGGTGATACTCAGGGCAGATTCTTTGTGGAATTAGCAAAGAATCTGGCCCATCCCAGAGTTGAGTTATTGGAAGAAGATGCAGGTAGGCCTAGTGTAAAGATCAAAGCATCCTGGGCTGGATGAAAACATCTCTCCAGGAAATGAAACATACTTGGCATTGCAGAGAGGCGCCCGAGGACCTCGTGGCTGCGTGCAGAAGAGCCACTTCAGGTCTCATCCAAAGGCCAGTGGCCACTGCAGCCCAGCTGTGTCTTTTCCCCATCTGCTGCTGCTGGGATGGCCTGCTGGAGGGACAGCTCCATCCCTGGCCATTGAACTGCAATTTTCCCCATTATATTCAACTGCCTGGAAAGTAAAACAGAGTAACGTGGGTATCATACGGTGAACGGTTGCAGGAACTGAGCCTGGCTAGTCTAGGGAAGAGATGGACCAGGGGAGACAGGAGAGCACCCTTCTGGTATTTGAGGGGTTGCAACAGAGAGGAGGGGGAGGGGGTCAAGCTATTCTCCAAGGCACCCAAAGGCCAGACAAGAAATAAAGGTTGGAAACCAAATAAGGAGAGATTCAACCTGGAAGTAAGGAGGAATTTCCTGATAGGGAGAGCAACCAACCCACGGAACAGAGGTTTCCTTCGGAAATTGTGGGAGCTTCATCACTGGAGGCTTTCAAGAGGAAGCTGGGCTGTCACCTGTCAGAAATGGTCTCCTGCTTGGGTGGGGGGTTGGACTAGATGACCTAGAAGGTCCCTTTCAACTCTGTTAATCTGTTAATAAAACAGAAGGCTTAAATCCACAACAGTGGATATATTCTAGAACAATTTCCAATAAACAATAACCAATATTCTAGAACAATTTCCCTAAAATAACTTACATTTAGCAACATTTTTCAATCTAATCCAATTTGCACTCAACACTGACGGGTGGGAACCGGAGGCAGATAAAAACATTCTTAAAATTTTAACCAATTTTAAAATATAACTCATTTATACTATATTGGTTTGCTTGTGTCATAGCTTCGCTTTCAAGAGGAGCCCTTGAGTAAGGCTTTCTCAGCACTTCCGCAGATGTGCTTTTGAGCATAAGCAGAGCGCTAAATAATATTGAGTAATTTCATAAACATCGAGAGAAAGAAAAGGCTCATAATATGCTTGTCATGGATGCAGAGTAACTGTTAGCCCAGTACTTTGGAATGCTAAGAGACATTTATTGTATTTGAAGATTAGATTTGAAGGTTAATTTCCTAGAAATATGAATAAATATGTAAGTCCTTGACTTTAGCAACTGTTTAAAGTTACAACAGCACTGAAAAAAGGGACTTAGGGCTGGTCCTCACACTCATGTCCAATGATGTGTTCCACAGTCACAGGATTCGGTCTGAGCACTGGTGTTGGCCCTTCTGGGGACACAATGATCCTGAATTGTGGCTTAACTGACTATTGCCTCTTGCTCCCAACAATCGGGGTCCTCATTTGACCCACCTGGGAAAGATGGGAGGCTGAGTCAGCCTTGAGCCAGTCAGGATTGGATTCCCGGCTGTGGGCAGACTTAGTCCGCAATGCTGCATTCTCACCACCGCGCACAAAGGAAGGGAGGGAGGAAGGTAGCAATAGCCCTTAGACTTAGCTACCACTTCACTGCTTTCCAGCCCTCTCTAAGCGGTTTTCAGAGTCAGCCTCTTGCCCCCAACAATCGGGGTCCTCATTTTACCCACCTCGAAAGGACCTGGAGCCTGGTGAGAATTGAACTGCCAAATTGCAGGCAGCAGAAGGAGCCTGCAGTACTGCACTCGAACCACTGCGCCACTGTGGCTCATAATAAGAATACCAGCATGCTAAAATATGAGATACTTGTAGTGGAATGATGATTATGACCCAGTTCCCAAATTAAGTGCAAAGTTTAAATCATTAAGAAAATTCAGAAGGGTAGTGATGAAATGGGACAGTAAGAATATTTTTAAGATTTAGAAAAGCATGGCGCCCCCAGAGCCAGCTGGTCTGCTCAGGAGCTGGGACGAAGCCCTTCTGCCCTGAGGACTTTCATGTAAGTCACCCCAACCCAGAGGCAAGACAGTCTTACACTGTCCCATGGGAGCTGTGCTGCCTGGGCTCCGACCACCCAGTCCCTTACGAAAAATGTACTGTGACAGGAAGTGACCTGAAGCTAAGCATTAACAAAACAAGTTTCTTCCAGAGACACAATTTTACATTAAAAAAACGAGGAAATCCATCCGACATCAAAATGGGATTGACGTGTATATTTATTTTCCAATCCTCCAGACTTATACAAAGTTCAGCCTTGTCTAACTGAGCCAATAAACAAAAGAGTAGATTGTGGTTTTATGGTCCATCGCGTAAATAAAACCAGAACCACAGGACAGGTGGAAAACGTGGCAGCTTAGGAGGAGCCCTTTGGGTGAAGTCCAGCAGCCTCCAGTGCCAGCAAATGCCCTTTGGTTTTCAAAGGGGGGGAACGCCAGAGGAGCCATTCCCCCCCCCTCTGCCGGGTAAAGGAGGCCGTTCTTTGCAAAGGTGATCGGAGGGCATCAGGAGTGGTTCGCAGGGCCTAATTAGAAAAAAAAAATGGGAACAGCCATAGCAGATGTTGGCCCTGCCTGATCAGGACATGGAATGAATTGGAGGGCTTATTATTAAAGCTTTATATATCAGGACACAGGTCTTAACTGTGTCCCGAGATGCTTCCTGGATGTTTTGGTTATTAGTCTTATATAAGGAACATGGTCTCCACCAGCTGTTGCGGCAGCCCAGAAATGCTTCCAGATGGAACCATGTCTCGTCTGCTTCTAGAAAGCACTGTGCATGTTCTATGCACGCCCATCCACACATGTGTGCATCCACAGCAAGCCCGGCTCTGCATCCGAGGGGGTTGGCAGGAACAACCCTGCAAGGCCTGGGGCTGAAATGTGACTGACTCCCAGAGCAAGAAGAAGAGGATGGAGTCAGGTTGTTGGCTATCGCTTGTTGGCCAATCCTTTGAAGGAGCAGAAGTCCTGGATGGAGGTCATGAGCCAAGGGGGAGGGGAGATGGCACAAGCTGCGGAGGAAACCAGGACAGGCTGCAGCCCCTCCCAAGGTTTGGGATAAGTTGCCTTCCTTCCGGGCCGCTGTCTGACTTCCTGTCTGCTTCCAAGTAACAGTAACAGAATAACAGAGTCAGAAGAGACTTCTAGTCCAGCTCCCTAATCAAACAGGAGACCACATACCATTCTAGACAAATATTCTTACAGTCCTATTTCATCTGATTATCCTTTCTGATTTGCTCCATTAGGAGTCCATCTTAATTAGGTGTCCATCTGGTGGCAATGCTGTCTATCCCACATGGTTCTATCTTACGAAGAAGCAGAGTGTGGTCTACTTTGTCAAATGCTTTGCTGGAGTGATTTTCGATAGTCTACTTTCCTGGTTGCTAGGCTGGGTGGAGAATCAAGGACGACACACACACCCAACCTGGTTCATCCCAGGTTTCCCAAACGTTCTTATCCCCCTGCCTCCTCATTCTACTCCATCTCCTATAGAGTTTCACAGCCCCCTCCAAGTTCGCTCCATGCGGAGAGGAAACGAGAGCTTGAAATGGATTTCTGGGGGATCCCCTCCCTAGCAGTTCTGTTTCCATTGTCTCCTCCCTTCAACTCCTGTCATTCTGGCCACCAGGTGCAGCAGCAAACCTGTGCCTTCCTCAGCATTGACTCACCTGCAAGGTGGGCTGGCTTGCCCCCTCAGGTCCCCAAGTCTATGCTGGCACTTGTGGGGATGGAGAGATGCTCCATTTGACACCAAAAGAGCATCAGGTGAGCGGAGCGCTCTGAAGCTGTTTTGGATTCTCTGGCTGAAGGACCTGCTCCTCAGGAGGCACGCTTAGACCAGAGGTGGTCTTCAGCAGGTTCTGACCAGTTCCAGAGAACCAGGAGCAGAAATGTTGAGTAGTTTGGAGAACCGGCCAATCCCATCTCTGACTGGCCCCATTCCCACCTCTTCTCTGCCTCCCATTGAGTCCCAGCTGGATCTTCTTTTGTTGCCCTGCACAGGAGAATGGAGCTGGAAAGCAGGTTAGTGGCTGGGGAGGGAAGGGGGATTTTGCAGTATACCCTTCCCCTGCCATGCCCACCAAGCCACACCCACAAAACTGGTAGTAAAAAAAAATTGAATCCCACCACTGACTTAGACGCATGCTCAGAAGTAGCCAGGCTGAAAAAATCCAACAAGCATGGCCAAGGAGTGTGTGTGTGTGTGTGTGTGTGTGTGTGTAAGAGAGAGAGAGAGAGAGAGAGAGAGAAGTAGAAAATGGCTGTTGGTGATATAACAAGTTACTGCCATCTTGGCACTGAATCACTGAGGAATCCATTTCTGCTCTGAAGGCTGGCAATGTTTACTGCAGCAAAAACTATATGGGAACACTTGGTGGTGTCAAATCCCCTCCCCAGTAATAGACATAGCAGAAAGTCCAGCCACGTTGTGAGCAGAAGCAGATAGACAGAGTTGGAAGGGACCTTGTAGGTCATCTAGTCCAACCCCCGCCCAAGCAGGAGTCCCTACATCATTTCTGATAGATGGGAGCTTAGTCTCTTCTTGAAAGCCTTCAGTGAAACCTGTAATGACAAGCTGGTAAGGCTTGAGTTCCTCTTTTTCAACCTCATGTGTGCCCTTCCCCAAACACTCGCTGTGTTCTCTGAACCCTGGCCTGCATCCTTCAGAAGATCCCCAGAGCCCCAGATGCAGGATGCCACATTGGTCAGCCTTGACATGGGCAGAGGGCCTGCAGAAGCCAGGTGTGCCAACATGGCCCCTCTGGATAGGGGGCAGCATGTCCAGTGACAGGAAGGGCAGGCCCATAACAGCAGCTGTTGCTGGACAGATGCCATCTCTGGCTTCACTGGAGAAGCATCCCAGATGGTATCCTTGTGGATGGGGAAGGGGGCTGAAAGAGGCGGGAGAAACTCTGCTTAAAAATGAGAGAGATGCTAAAGATGATTTTAAGATGATTCAGCTGGAGGGGAGGGAGAGGGGGCCTGAGACAAAGGCTGCAGCAGGAGTACATGGCAAAAAAAACAGACATGGAGGCGTGTGAAAATAGCCCTAAAACTCGACAGGATGATAAAAAGATCCTAGTCCAGGAAGGTTAGTCATCTAATTCAGCCCCTGCTCCAGACAGGATCTACTTGAGCGTTTATAACGGATGACCTACAAACTGTCCAGCTTCTCATCTAAGGCCTCTGGCAAAGTGTCCAGCAGCTGCTTTCATTGGCCTGACAGCTTGCATACAGGTAGTCCTCAACTTATGACCACAATTGCACCCAACATTTATGTTGCTAAATGAAACCCTTGTTGAGTAAGTTTTGCAACTTTTCTTGCCACCTTTGTTAAGGGAATCACTTTGTCTTCAAATTAGTGATGTGGTCATTAAGTGGATCTGGCTTCCCCAGGGACTTTTCTTGTCAGAAGGTCACAAAACGGGACCATACGACCCCAGGACACCGTGATTGTTACATTTATGAGTCAGTTGTCAAGCATCCAAATGTAAACCACTTTACATTTCTACTATACAAGCCATATTTGCGCCAGAAGCTTCCACGCTGCCACATTCTTGAGCGTGGGAAGTTGGGAGGGGGGATTTCATGGAGTGTATCTGGTTAGACATAATAGCATTCTTCTTTAAAGTCAAGGTCATGTTATTCCTGCACCTGGCTGAGGAGTAGTAGTAGAGGGGATGTTTCAAGTTGGAATGGATGGTGCTTGGGGCATGTGATGGAATGATAGGTGCAGGGGGTTGTAATTTTTTACACATTGGAGGAAAACCCGGAACTTTCAGATTCGGGATTTCCCAGATGTGCCAGTTTACTACTACTCTAATAAAAGGGAACTTTGAGAAAATGTCTGCCTTAGAGATTTTAATTGGAGTTGGGTTTTTTTGGAACCCTGACACAGAGGGATGTTGCAAACGGTCATAAGTGTGAAAAATGGTCATCGTAAGTCATTTAAAAAAAATATTGAACAAAACAATTAAAACCACTGAACATGGTGAAGTCGGTTTGACATAATTTTGGGTCAATATTGCATATATATATTTTTCCTATAAACAATTATTCAAATATATACAAATATACATTTGTTTGTTCATATATTACATTTCTAACATCATTTGTCTTCTTTTCATCTCATCCAGTTCATTTACCTTTCAGCAACTCCTTTCCCAACTTAAGACCTTCCTCTCTGCTCCCACCAGTGATAGAATTTATCTCAAATTGCGTAATATGCCGATTCATTTTTATTTTTCATTTCTAGAGTTTTGTCCATTTCAGCACATATCAAGATTTTGTTTATTACTTCTTCTTCACTTGACTTTTCCAGTTCTGGGCAAATGCTATCCTTACTGCAGTAATAATGTGTATAGTCAAATAAAGCTAATCTTTCTTGTATTTTTTTGACATAATTCCTAATCGAAAACATTCTGGTAGGTGAGTAAGTCATTTTTTTCAGTGCTGAAAATGCCCCATTTAGGTCATATGGCAAAGCTGGCAAGTCGTGAGATGACAGAATCTCCGATCATGGGATGAGCACTCTGGAAGTGGTGGGAAAGGGGCCATGAGAAAGGTGCAAAGAAACACCGTGTGGCAGCACAAATGCACAATCCCCCCCACGTGCTGAAACTGTTGGGGATGTGATCTAGAAGCGACCCTCTGTTGTCCCTTGATCTGGGGGCTTCAGATGACACTCTGGTGTTACTGTAGAGTTTGCGGAGAGGCACAGGTTCCTGAGTCCCAGTCAGTTCCCCACTATATTTGTCTGCAATGACCCAGAAATAGAATAGAATAGAATAGAATAAAATAGAATAGAATTCTTTATTGGCCAAGTGAGATTGGATACACAAGGAATTTGTCTTGGTGCAAATGCTCTGAGTATACATAAAAGAAAAGAACATTCGTCAAGAGTCAAGAATCCTCAGGTACAACACTTAATAATAGTCATAGGGTACAATCAGCAATCAACTCATACGAGGAAACAGTCAATAAAAATCATTAGGATAGAAAACAACAAGGTTACAGTCATATAGTCATAAGTGGGAGGAGATGGGTGAAAGGAAGGATGGGAGGATTAATAGTAATAGTAATGCAGACTTAATAAATAGTTGAACAGTGTTGTGAGAGTTAGTTGTTTGGCAGAGTGATGGTGTTCGGGGAAAAACTCCTCTTGTGTCTAGTTGTTCTGGTGTGCAGGGCTCTATAGAGTCGTTTTGAGGGTGGGAGTTGAAACAGTTTATGTCCAGGATGTGAGGGGTGTGTAGATATTTTCACAGCCCTCTTTTTGACTCGTGCAGGATACAGGTCCTCCACGGAAGGCAGGTTGGTAGCCATTGTTTTTTCTACTCTCTGGAGTCTGTGTCTGTCTTGTTGGGTTGCAGAGACAAACCAGGCGGTTATACAGGTGCAGATGACAGACTCCATCGTTCCTCTGTAGAACTGGATCAGCAGCTCCTTGGGCAGTTTGAGCTTTCTGAGCTGGCGCTGAAAGAACATCCTTTGTTGTGCTTTTTTGATGATGTTTTTGATGTTAGGTGTCCATTTTAGGTCATGTGATATAGTAGAACCTAGAAATTTGGAGGTCTCTACTATTGATACTGTGTTGTCTAGTATTGTAAGAGGTGGTAGTAAAGGAGGGTTTCTTCTCACTATTTCTATGGTTTTGAGTGTGTTCAGTTCCAGATTGTTCCGGTTACACCACAAGGCAAGTTGTATAACCTCCTGTCTGTAGGCAGATTCATCATTGTCTCAAATGAGACCAATCACTGTTATGTCATCTGCAAACTTCAATATTTTAACAGATGGATCATTTGAGGTGCAGTCATTGGTATATAGGGAGAAGAGAAGTGGAGAAAACACTCAGCCTTGGTGGCCCCCTGTGCTGATTGTACAGGTATCAAACATAAGTCTAATGAAAAGACTTGATGCATTGATGCTCATTTCATCAGCTGCACTGTGCAGTTTTTAAATTTTGTTTCTATGCATCTGTTATTGGATGTTTAATTGATTATAACCCAGGCTTTTAAATCATGTCATTAAACAACTTTATATAAATGCATGTATCCAGCTCAGTGAGCTAAAGAGCGATTAATTGGGGAAAAAAGAGGACAAATCATGTTTGGCTTTGGTTCCATAATCCAGCCTTCTTCCATTGCAAAAGAGTGTGCTATGCTCCAGGAATGTAAGCCAAAGTTTAGGAACATTATATACATTTTGCAACAGCAGGGGTGGGGCGGGGGTGGGGGGCTGCCACGTTGCTGGGAGGGTGGAGGGTGGAGTTTCGGAGGGAGGCCTGCTGGGTTCCAGGAAACAGCAACATACAGAGGCCGCGATCCTTGGCTCTGCCTCTTCGGGAGATCAGCTCTCCAGCAGAGCCCAGCTGGATGGCCATGGAGCCCCTTTGCTGCTGGCGCTTGTGTCCTGAGAAAGGACATCCAGATGCAGCAGCTGTTGAATCCAGATGCAAAGCTGCTGTGGCATGCCAGCCAGCCCCAGTAGCTCCCAAAACAGGGCATGCCCTGGCTTTAGGAATGCCCACTCAGAAACACAGTACACACATCTCCTTTTTTCTCTTGTAAAAATAAATAAATGATTTGCTAAGAGAGAGAGAGAGAGACAGAGACAGAGACACAGAGAAAGAGAGAGAGAGACAGACATAGACACAGAGAGAGTGACAGAGGCATAGAGAAAGAGAGAGAGAAACAGAGAGAGAGAGAGAGAATGAGACAAAGACAGAGAGAGAGAGACAGCATGAGAGAGAGAGAGACAGAGAGAGAGACACAACAGAGAGACAGACACAGAGGAAGAGAGAGACACAGAGAGACACACACAGAGAGACAGAGACAGAGAAAGAGACACACAGAGAAAGACAGAGAGAGAGAGACAGAGAGGGAGAGGGAGGGAGAAGGAGAGGGGGGGGAGATATATATACATAGAGAGACACACACACAGAGAGACAGAAAGTGAGATGGGGACATAGAGAAAGAGAGAGAGGGAGAGACAGATAGACAGACAGACACACACACACACACACACACACACACACAGATGTGCTGTCTACAATTTTGTCAACAACAAACTAAAAGACTCCAGATCCATCCCACCCCTGAAAGGACCTAATGGTAAAGACTGCAACGATGACACCATTAAAGCCAACCTCTTTAACACATTCTTTGGCTCAGTATTTGGAAACAGCAATGGATCAAGCCCAGTACTTCCTAATCAAATCACAGACAACTACAATGATCTAATACATATCGATTTTACAGAAGACAATGTTGAAAAAGCACTACGCAATCTAAAACCATCTCTATCTATTAGACCGGACGGAATATGTGCCTACTTCTTAAAAAAGCTATCCACTGCCATAGCCGAACCTCTAAGCATAATCTTTGAAAACTCTTTCAGGACCAGCTCCTTGCCAAAACTATGATCACAAGCCACGGTCATCCCCATCTTCAAAAAGGGAGACCCCAGTCTAGTTGAAAATTACAGACCAATCTCTTTATGCTGCGTCACCTGTAAAGTCATGGAATCCATTATTAACCAATCCATCCTCCTCCTCTTAGAGACAAACAACCTACTCGAATAAACAATTTGGTTTCAGAAAAAAAACTATTCTGCAATCTGCAACTCTTACACTGCAGAAACATATGGACTACACAACTGGATCAGGGCAAAGAAGTCTGCATAGACTTCTGTAAAGCCTTTGATTCAGTGGTACACGACAAACTATTCCTAAAACTAAAATCTTATGGTATCTCTGGACACCTGCATAACTGGATAGAAGCATTCCTGTCAAACAGACAGCGAATTCCTGTCAAACAGACAACAAATGGTCAAAATTGGGAGCATCCTATCAAATTCTGTACCTGTCAATAGTGGTGTCCCCCAAGGCAGTGTTTTAGGACCAACTTACTTCATACTCTACATAAATGACCTCTGTGATCATATTAAGAGCAACTGCGTTTTCTTCACTGATGTAAAGCTGTTCAATACTACAGACAATACTGCTACCCTTCAAAAAGACCTCGACTATATATCAGAATGGTCAAACGAATGGCAACTTCAAATCTCAACAAATAAATGCTTTGTCTCACATATTGGCAAAAAAAATCAGAAAATAAAATATAGGGTGAATAATCAAGACCTTGTTGATGATCCAAGCTCTGTCAAGGACCTTGGAGTACTCATCTCTAATGACCTAAGTGCTGGAGCCCACTGTCACTACATAGCCAAAAAGGCATTAAGAGTTGTTAACCTAATCTTACGTAGCTTTTTCTCTGGTAATATCACACTATTAACTCGAGCATACAAAACATTTGCTAGACCAATTCTCGAATACAGCTCATCAGTCTGGAATCCACATTACGTATCTGATATTAACACAGTTGAGAAAGTCCAGAAATATTTCACAAGAAGAGTTCCCCAATCCTCTACTCGTTGCAGAAGACCTTATGCCACCAGACTTGAAATTTTAGACTTAGAAAACCTTGAATTACGCCGCCTTCGGTCCGATCTAAGTGTAGTATATAAAATCATACATTGCAACGTCCTATCTGTCAATGAATACTTCAGCTTCAACCATAACAATACAAGAGCACACAATAGCTACAAACTCAAGGTTAATCACACCAAACTTGATTGCAGGAAATACGAATTCAGCAACAGAGCAGTCAATGTCTGGAATATTCTACCTGATTCTTTGATTTCTTCCCCAAACCCCAAAAACTTCAATCTTAGACTGTCTACCGTTGACCTCACCCCTTTCCTAAGAGGTCTGTAGGGGGCCTGCATAAGCGCACCAATCATGCCTACTGTCCCTGTCCTATTGTTTCTTTTATATGTATATATTTATTTTTCTTATATGTATCCATGTATTCACAACTATGTTTTTACTTATACCTATTATCTTGAAAGCAATTGACAAATCAAATAAATAAAATAAATAAATAAGGACCTTTTAGAAATTCAAATAGAAATTCAAATTCAGAGAGACAGAGAGAGAGGGAGACAGAGACAGAGAGAGACACACACAGAGAAAGAAAGAGAGAGAGAGAGAGAGAGACAGAGAGAGGCAGAGAGAGATAGTAGAGTATTTCTCTGCTATACTAGGAGCAATTTATTGTAAGGATTAATTATCTCACTTCTTCCTCCTAAAATATGTGATGTGAGCTTTTTCCTCCAGATCAGCAAAATGTTGCTCATCTGCGATGTGCAGAGGAAAGTGGCTCTTCCTTTCAATTTCCTAGAGATCATCCTTGCTCAGCTAGGCCAGGCAGGTCTTTCTTGGTGGTGGTGGTGGGGTGTTGGACTAGATGACCTACAAGGTCCCCTCCAACTCTGTTAATCTATTCTATCACTGGACCTGGCATTCTTGTAGGTAAGGTTGCCACTGGCCACGATATCCTTCTGGACCACCGGGCAGTATTTGGCCTTGGGATGCAGCATTTTACAAGGTGATGCTCCTCTTTGGGTGCCTTAGTGAATAGCTTCATCCCTTCCTCTTCACTGTGGCAGCCCTTCAGATATTGGAAGACTGCTCTCAATTGTCCCCTGGTCCTTCACTTCCCTAGACCAGCCAGGCCCGGTTCCCTCAAACAGTTCCCTCCTACTGGGAACTGCCTATTTCATAAAGGCCAGGTCACATCGGCCGACGGATGTAAAACATATGTAAAAAGGACACAGCGGACGAGAAAATGTTCCATCCGTTGTTATCCGCTTTCAAAAGTGCCCCAAATTTGCATAAACAGAGCAGACAACAATGGAAAGGAACAGACGGGGAGAGGACATAGCGAGGATGTTAAGCGGATGCTCCACGGAAGCCTAGCAGATGGAAGCGGATGGAAGCTGATGACACATCCGCAGGGCTTCCAGGGGAGCACAGCGAAGTGAATGTGCAGCGGAAGGAGCGGATGCATCACGGATGCCTAGCGGATGCCTAGCGGATGCCTAGCGGATGCCTAGTGGATGCAAAGCGTTCACTGTGCATGTGGGGAGGATGCATTGCGTCAGCCCCGTGGATATAAAAGGAGGCAGCTCGCAAGCAGGTCACCATTCAGAGGAAAGACCTGCTGCTAGACACAGCTCCAGCCAACAACCATGGGGAAGAAGAGGAAGCCTGTGCCTACTCCTGCCAGCCCTGGCAAGAAGGACAGGGCCACCATCCCATCCCCTGGCGCTGACTCTGCTTCTGCTGGGGCTTCTGCTGCTGGTGCTGACTCTGCTGGTGCTGGTGCTTCTGCTGGTGCTTACTCTGCTGGTGCTGCTCCTGGTGCTGGTGCTTCTGCTGGTGCTGCTCCTGGTGCTGGTGCTTCTGCTGGTGCTGCTCCTGGTGCTGGTGCTGCTCCTGGTGCTGGTGCTTCTGCTGGTGCTTACTCTGCTGGTGCTGCTCCTGGTGCTGCTGGTGCTGCTGTTGCTGTTGCTGTTGCTGCTGCTGGTGGTGGTGGTGTGGTGGACCAGCCCCTAGAACTTCAAAGCCCTACTGATGAGGGCCCAGAAGGCCCTGCCAGAGGGAGGAAGATGCAATCATGCGATAGGGAGAGGAGACAGTACTCCATTGAAGAGGAACATGAGGATGAGGTGCTCGAATGGCTGAGGGAGAACGAGTACTTCTGGCGGAAGGGACACAGGCTCTATCGAGACACCAAGCAGAAGCAGGAGGCTTGGAGAGAGAAGGTGGAGGGCCTGAGCTACACTTCGGAGGTCCTCCTCGGGTGGTGGAAGCACATGCACACCTGGTACGGGAAGCTGCACCCCAAGAAGTCTGGCCAGGCTGCGGTCAAGCTCACCGACCAGGAGACCGACGTGATGGCCAAGTGCAGCTTCTTGGAGGGTGAGGTCCGCCACCGAGGAGCAGCCCCTCTGTCTACCCTCACTCTCAGGCAGCCCACAGAGACCCAGTCCTCTTCTGGCCAAGAGTCAGCTCCTGTGTCCAGGCAGGTATCTGTGGAGCGCCCCAGGATGGAGACCCCCACGACAGCTGCACTCCCCATGGCAGAGTGCGTGGAGGACCCCCTGACGCAGTTGGAGCAAGAGGAGGCCACTGCCACCAGAGACCAACCCACCCCCATCCCCAACTCCACCTCCACAGAAAGCAGGCAGAAAGCCAGACCGGAGGGACAGAGCCACACTGTCCTGCTGGAGATCAGGGACACCATCAAAAGCAGCATAGATCTCCTCTCTCAGCTGGTACACTCCGACATACCATTCTCTAACAGAAAGCCCTTCCTCACCTATGTCAACCAGACCCTCATGGACATGTCTGAATCCCAGTACCAGGTGATCAAGGAGAGGATCACAGGTCTTCTGCACCACCCTCCAGGCCCAGCTGAACCTGCTCCGACCCAGTCCAGGTCTGCTCCTCCACCCCAGGTGATGTCACAGCCCTTCCAAGGCTTTGAACAGCCCCTCACCTACCAAGGCTATGGCTACTAAGAGTTCCAGCAGCACAGGCAGCCCTTCCCAGTCCAGGCACAGGTTCATCACACGACACAGGTGCCACCGATGCCACCGATGCCACAGACGCCACAGACGCCACCAAATGCCACCGATGCCACCGATGCCACCGACACCGTAGATGCCACCGATGCCACAGATGCCACTGACGCCTCACCTCGCTCACCTGCAGACCAGACAGCCCCTCTACACTCCTCCTTCCTCCACCCCACAGCCAAGCCCGGCCTCAGAACATCTGTCATCGGTCTTGGGACTGACACCCCATGTCATGGAGGAAGGGGCTCTCAACATCACAGGACTGAGCCAGCTCTCTGAGAGCTTCCTCCACACACCATCCCCTGTTGGGCCAGGCACCCCAATGGCACCTCAGACCAGCACTCCAGCCACTGCCACCTCCACAGCACCTGGACCCTTCACCCCTGAGACTATGGGCATGCCTCAGAGTGACTGAGAAGAGTGCCAGAGACTGGGTTGCTACCTGTTGACTTTATCTTTGCTTGGGACACTTTACTTGGGTCATTTTGTTTTTACAGTTTGTTATTAATAAAGGTTATCTTTGCTTCACACACTTGGTTCAGTTCTTTTAGTAAATAAAGTCTTGGTGGAAACTTTTAGAAATGGTTTAAGCCTTTGCATGCTTGTGGGATGGGTAAGGATAGCAGTGGGATGGGCAGGGATATCTGTGGGATGGGTAATAGCTGTGGGATGGGTTAAGATAGCAGTGGGATGGGCAGGGATACCTGTGGGATGGGTAATAGCTGTGGGATGGGCAGGGATACTTGTGGGATGGGTAATAGCTGTGGGATAGATAAACCTCCAGCGCAAGCATAGTGGGACTGTATGGTCCATATTCCCAGGTGCCACACCTATGGCCCTTTATTATCAATAACAATTTAATCATTCATCTACACATTTCAACATAAACACAATTCTTTATTAAATGCCCCGTTCATTGTAGGGCCACTCAACATACAGGGCACAATCTCATCAGTGTGATGAGACAGGCTCAAGGAAGCATCCATTAAGCATCTACCATCCTGTCTTGCCACTCTACTGCTCCAGCTGGGGAGTTGCACCAGTGTTTCAGGAGGTTGCGCTGCTTCTTCCCTTCACGTGAAGCTCTGTTGGGGCCTTGCACATCCACAGTGTCTATCAGGTTTCGCCCTTGCCTCCATTCCCCAGGCTCCATGTCCCCATTGCCTTGTTGGTGGTCCACAAGCCTGTTCTGCAACACTGGGTAGCGGGTGCGCATGAGATTGTGCAGGATGCAGAAAGCTTCCACGATGTTCCTCACAGTTTCTGGGCGATGCTGCATGGTGGTGAGAAGTACCTGGAACCTGTTGGCCAGGATGCCAAAGGCGTTCTCCACCACCCGCCTTGCCCTGGACAGCCTGTAGTTGAAGATCCTCTCTTCATGGGTGAGGCATCTGGAGGTGTAGGGCTTCATAAGGTAGGTTCTGAGGGAGAAGGCGTCATCCTCCACGATGAAGTCGGGCACATCTTGTGTGTCGTTGGGCAGGGGGTCTGGATCTGGGAAGCCCATGATGAGGTTGCGTTCCAGCCCCTCCTTGAAGTGACTGGCATTGTATACCTGGGCATCTGAAGCTGACCCGTTGCCTGAAGCATCGATGTAGATGAACTTGTAGTCAGCATCGACCATGGCGAAGAGGATGATACTGAAGAAGCCCTTGTAGTTGAAATAAGTGGAGCCCGACTTGGCTGGAGCTTTGCAGGCCACGTGCTTCCCATCTATGGCTCCAACGGTGTGGGGGAAGTTCCACTTCTGATACCACTGCTCTGCAACTTTCTTCCAGCCTTCTTCAGTGGAGGGGCACTGGAGGAGCTCCTCCAGGTATTCTTCGATGATGGCCTGCACCACTTCTCTGACCACAATGCTGATGGTCTTGTGTGGCACCCTCCAGGCGTACTGCATGTTCCTGTACGTGGTCCCAGAGGCCAGGTGGAGCAGAGTCAGTGCCACCTTCAGCCCAGGGTCCAGGCTGGGCCGGAAGTTGGTGCTCTGCTTGGTCAACCTGGGTCTCAGCTGCTCCACAACTTTGTCAAACATGGCTGGCAGCATCCTCATGAATTCTGGAATGCATGAGTGTCTTCGTTCCTCAGCTCCACCATCAGCTTGTTATACAGTCCGTACTCGGCTCTTCTTGCGATCCATCTTCGGACCCAGACACTTCTTGGCCGCCTCCTTTTCTTTGCATAGAACAGGTGAAAGAGCCTGTAGAGGGCTTCACACTGTTGTAGAATGATGGCAGCTACCAAAAGGAGTGTGTGATGATCCATGGTGGAGATGACTGGATGCTGTGCAAGAGCAAGAGCAAGACCAAGGGTGAAGAGGTCTGTACGCCACGGCTGCTGGACTCATACTGAGATCCAGGTGATTTTCTCCCCCTTTTTATAGGAATATCCTTTTTCCGCTAGGTGTCCTTCTGCATCCTCTAGACATCCTCCAGACACCCTAAATATCCAAGATACGTCCCCTATACGAACGTTTTTTCCATTTTAATGCTTTGTATGTGAGCTGCATCCGCTTTCATCCTTTCTACGTCCATGCTACTAACGCTGCGTGTCCGTTCCACGTCCGTTTCGCTTCCTCCCTGTGTCCGTTTTCCGCTGGAGCGGATGTGAGTTACGCGGATGCACAGCGGATGCCTAGCTGATATAGCGGACGTGTAACGGATGACAACGGACGTATAACGGATGTTCCCCATATGCGTAGCGGATGTAGAACGGACGCGTTGGATACATTTTCCGCTCAAAAAGTTTTGTGCAGCTCAAAATTTTTTGAGTGGATGAAATGTCAGTAGACGGATGCTGGACGGATAGAGAGTATGAAAAACATATGCAGTGAGTACAGAACGGATGCATCGCGTTAACCAACAGATGCAAGTTTTTCTCTCCGTTTTACATCCTCTTTCCATCCCTTGGTGCAGTGTGACAGGGGCTTAAACATCTTTGTTCTTCTTCTCTGCACTCTTTCTAGAATTTCAGCTTTTTTATATCAGGGTGACCAAACCTGAATGCAATTATTCCAACCATACCCTTCTTTGTGGCAGCCTCTCAAATACTGGAACATTGCTATCACATCACCCATTTTGTTTTCATTAAAGTAGACATACAGTACCTAATTCCTGCAACAGTTCTTTGTATGTTTGAGCCTCCAGTCCTTTAATCATCCTGGTTGTTCTTCTCTGCACTCTTTCTAGAGCCTCAACATCTTTTTTATAGTGTGGTGACCAAAACTGAATGTGATATTCTAACTGTGGTCTTTCCAAGGCCTTACAAAATAGTATTAATATTTCACGTGACGTGTGCTGCGACTTGCACTATATGCTCCCCTTGTTGGGGGGGCTAGCCAATTTCTGGGTTTGCCCCAGAGGCTTAACTCTGTGAGCTGCATTGCACTGCATCGTGCATCATGCACACAGGCCAAGCCTAACATGTTCTGTAGCTGCAGCTGCTCAGATCTGGAGCTCGTGGTGCAAAGCCGGCCAAAAATGTTCATGATTTGAACATCTGACCCCTCAGAAGGGTCAGAGGGGGACAGGAAATAGAGGCCGTCTGCTGTGGGTTCAAAGTGAAAGCCAGCTAGGCAAGCCAGAGCATCTCCTTCCAGAAAAGCTGGGGAGAAGCCCCTCCAGCCGGGCAGGACTGGGGCTTTTGCAGGCGCCACCGCAGCTGCCCCCTTCTTTTCTCCCCTTCTGCAGCCCCCCCCCCCCCGAGGCTTTTTTCTTCATCTGAGATGGTTGCCAAATGTTCGGAGCAAAAAGGGAAGGGCCGTCTGGCAGGGGAAGTTCAGCGCTCACGCCGGACCGTGTTTGCGCAGGTGGTCGCTGGGCTCAGCCGTGGGTCGCCCTTGGCAGAACTTCGTTTATGCTCAACCCGGCCCCGCCTGACCCCCGAGGAGGACGCGGGGTGGGGGGCACTGCTGATTGAGCAGGGGGCTGGGCTAGATGACCTCCAAGGTCCCTTTTAAAACATTCCTGGCCTTCCAGTGGGAGAGGGAAAGGAAGGGAAGGCGCGAGGACGGAAGCAGGCAAAGCATAGGGAGGGAGGGGAGCGAGGGGGGAGAAGGAGCGCAGCCCCTCCCTCAGATCCTAGCGCCGAACGGGCTGGGGGAGGCGTCGGGTGATGTCAGCCTCCCGAAGTCCGCGACAGGTTGGCACGCAGCGCCCGCGGAGAGCGGAGCTCGGCGGTGCGGCGGGAGGGTCAGCTGATGGCCGCAGAGACCCCCACCCCCCCACGGCAAGCAGGCGGGCGGGCGGGCGGAGGGGGCTGCTTCGCTCTGCGTCAGACCGGGGAGGGAACTTGACGGAGCTGGAAGGAGATGGGCGAGGGCGAGGGGCGGGACCCTGCCCAGCCTGGAGCCAGGGCAGCTTTGCAGATGTGCGCCAAAAGCCGTCGCTTCATCAAGGATCCTCTGGAATGGATTCTTCCCCTCCCTCTCCTTCCGCCTTTCCCTTCCCCTTTCTCCTCTCTCCCCTTCCCTTTCCCCTTCCCTCTTTCCCCTCCTCCCTCCTCCTCTCCCTTCTGTGTGGGTGCGCGCACACAATCTGGAATGTTTGACTCCACAGTTCTCTCCGCACAACCACCAGCCTCCAAGTGGACCATGTTAATAGCAGCATTACAGCATCTGTCAGGGAACATGTGTTTCTTGTAAGACGGTTTTGGGCCACAAGATCTCGGTATAGGAAATTGTTTATCTCTGGCTCCCTCTCGCTCATTTCCTCACTGTACATACCCCGCCCCCCCTCCAACACACACACACACACACACACACACACACACACACACACACACACA
>BLBF01000074.1:983683-1003320 GCA_015471245.1 Laticauda colubrina
CACACACACACACACACACACACACACACACACACACACACACACACGCGGTTCCAAAGTGGACGTCCAGAGAGGCTGAGCGGGGAGCTCTCCAAAAGCAGATGCAGCTTTCCCTTTGCACTTGAGGCGACCTTGGGCGGGCGCAGAGAGGCTTTTTCGCTGCCTGTGGAATTTGAACTTTCCTCCCGGCGTCGCGCGTGGAGTGAGTCGACCCACCCGGCAAGACTCTGCTATGCGCAGGTTGCACTTCCCTTCCTCCGTGGGGACCCCTGGCACCTGTCTCTGCCAGCCGTGGGCATCTCTGGCTGCAACATTTCAGCAGGCAGAGGGCGAAAAATACGAAAAGCAACCAAGCGGCACCAGCCAGGCTTATTGTCAAGTCAAACTGCAAGAGAACCTGGAAAACCTTTCGTCAGGTCAAACGTGCCCTGGAAACTCTGAAACATATTTGAAAGGAGAGGCGAATGTTTTGGGGGCAGAGAACCCCATGATGAGGTGCATGGAAACACATCCCACTGTTGGCTGAATCCCAATCCCCTGATGGCTGCCATTTCAATGAAAGATAATAATTTTATATGAAAAGACAAATATTTCCTTATAGCTTGGGCATAAATTGCCTTTTGAAATCCTTCAAAATTCGGTTTTTGAGTAGAAAATTCTCTTTCTAAACTTTTTCTTAATTAAGTTTCAGCAAAAGAAAAAGAAAAAAAGAAGACTTGGGTTTAGGGAAAGGAAAAGTTAGCAAAGAAAAAAAAATCAGAAATACAAAACAAAAGAAAAGGGAAAAAAGAAAAACTTCTCACTTTCTTTGATACAGATATAAAATAAATTGACCTCTTACTCAACAATAACTATTTCTATAATCATATAAATAGTGAAATCCCAGAATTAAATGTTCATTTAATCAGTTTCCAGCAAGGATTCCAAACAGTGGTTTTCACTTAGAAAGGAAATCTTTTCTTTAATCAAAGTAGTCAGTTTCACTGTCTTGGGCAGTTCCACCAGCTTCACTCTCCATCCTTCCACCCTGAGTCCTTCCATCTCTGGGTATACAGGAGCCCCACTGCTGCCCCCAGAACCTCCAAATTCTCCCCTGGACATAGAAATTCTCCCGTCATTTTTCAAGGGGCAGAAGCACAATAGTAACCAGGCGGATTCAATTCAAACAGGACTTCATTCCTACTAACAAAGAAAAGTCAACTCAACGTACAAGAGGGAATGGGCTCTCCAGGCAGCCATGATGGAAAGAGGGTGGATTGGGGATTGATAAAACACGGCCCCTGAACACATCTTGGCTTTGAATGAGTGTGCAGAACTTGTACCCAAGGCTAAGGGGAAAGTTGATTCATGCTCTGGCCCCAACTCTTTATCCTTGTATATTATCTGAAAAACCCTGCTGTAGATAGGATTGTACTATAAATACGTATCTATGTATGTCCTAATGAAGGACAGAAGCAACCTGGAAATAAGCAGAAACTTCCTAATAGTGAAGACAGTTAACCAGTGGAACAGTTTGACTTCAGAAATCATGGCTGCTCCATCGCTGGAGGTTTTTAAGAAGAGACTGGACAGTATGGTCTGAAATAGTATAGGTTCTCCTGCTTGAGCAGGGCTGGACTGGAAGATCTCCAAGGTCCCTTCCAGCTCTGTGCTCATTCTGATTCTATTTAACTTGAAGAGGGCAATTATCTCTCTGTGACTCTCTTTCTAAATCATCATCATCTATTTAGCCTATGGCATATCCTTCATGGACTTGCAATATATATTAACATTTCACCTAGATTAATAAGACACAAGAAAATATAAATGTTAAAAACACCTAATTCAAATATAAATTATGCGCCAATTCTGGGTATGTACTGATATATCATCATCATATCACTGATCAAGGAGAGAGATTCAACCTAAAAATAAGGAGAAATTTTCTGATAGTTAGAACAATCAACCCATGGAACAAAAGTTGCCTTCAGAAGTTATGGGAACTTCATCACTGGGAGCTTTCAAGAAAAGACCAGACTGCCATCTGTTAGAAATGGTGTAGGGTCTTCTGCTTAGGTAGGGGGTTGGACTGGATGACCTACAAGGTCCCTTCCAACTCTGTTAATCTGTTAATCATCATCAGTCTCCATATCTATCACTATCTACCTCTATGTTTTTGGTTTCCAGGTACAATTGAAGATGCAATTTTTATGGCTTTTATGGTTTTTATGGCTTGAGGCCTGGACACCTGCTTCTTCTCGTACAGCCTAACCAATGGAAAAAGGGAGAAACTGCCACTGACCCCAGATTTTCAGGAGGGGCTGCTGGGAAACGCTTCCTGGTTGCGATCATCTCACCCCGTCTTGCTCGTATTTGAGAAACTTTGAAAGACCGAGAAGTTCCAACAAACCTTCTCCTGATTTTGTGAAGCCATCTGTATTCTCTATTTTTATTGCTGGTAGCTTTTGTTTGGGAAGGGTTGTTTTGTTGTTTCTAATTTTATTGATTTTTTTTAGTTTGGTTTCATACTTCATGTGAGCTGCCAAGAATCCTCTGGATTGCAGCAGAATAAAATCATGTTAAATAAATATTACAGTACATTATTGCAGTCCCTAACTAGAATTTAATAAGTTAATAGCATAAGAAAGAATTTAAAACAGCATATTTTATGACTAGATCATTGATGCATTCTGTAGAAGCACGGGAAATCAGGAGACAGGAGACCAGCGTAACTTCAGCTCTTTATTCAAGGTATAGATCTGTGTAGCCTTTAGCGAGCCGTGGCAGCTCTTCTTATAGAGCTAGCCGGCGGCTCTTATCCAATGACAGCTTTCTGAATCTCCCGCGATCGATTCGTCCAACCACGGGAGATTCCTTACTAACCAATCACCGTCGTGCGTCTCGGCCAATCACAATGTAGTTCGTTTCAGCCAATCAGGTTAGGATATTACAAGAACGTTAATATATAACACCCCTCCCCTCTTGGTATGGTCCATCCTACGTAACGTAGTCGCATAGGGAGGCAGGGCTTTTTACTTGCCTACTTGACCTGAGCAGTTCAGTTGCTGCCGTGGTCTTCAGCCAGTTCAGAAGGGATCTTCGTTGCTCCTGCTCTTCTCCATGGAACCGCCTGGAAGGGTGCGTCAGGCCTTTCGCCGCAACTCCACCCGGTCTACTGGGTTCGGTCGAGTTGTCGGCTTCTTTGTTCCCATCCGGTCTTTCCGGGCTGGTTGAGCTAGCTTGACTGTTCCTTGCAGGTGAGGTTCCAAGTGGGTCGACTTCCTCTGGTACCCTTAGGCTGCCTTCATTTTCCAGTGAATATTGTTGGTTTCTTCTTTTATTTCGCAGTGTTTGTATTTCTGGTTCGGTTTGTGTTGGTTGGGCCCGTTCAGTTTGTTGTTGTTTTGTAGTCATATTTTCTCTTTCTTTTTGATGATTGTTTGGGGTCCCCCCCCCAAGTTTTTTTAATTAGAGTCTGTTTGAGAGTTTTGTGGGTTTTTGGTGCTGTTTAAAATTATTCTTGATCGTATTTGGTCTACATGCTGTTTCCAGTTTCTTCCATCCTCTGTTTCTAGCCGGTACGACCGGGCCCCTGTTACTTGGGTTATTATAGTGGGTACCCATAGTGGGTCCTCTGAAAATTTTTAGTGTAGATCGTGTCTCCCGGATTAAATGCCCAGTACCAGCTGGATGATTTTTCTGGATTGTAAGTCGGGTGAAGTCTGTCTAGATGGGATCGGAGTTTTCTTCCCATCAGGAGTTCTGCCGGGCTTTTATTGGTTTTAGCACTTGGTGTTATGTGCTGTATTGTTAATAGTTTATTTATTTTGTCATGTATGTTACCAGTGTCCATCTTTTCTAAAGCGTCTTTGGTGTATCTGACCATTCGTTCTGCCCGCCCGTTCGCCGCTGGATGAACGGGTGCTGTCAATGCGTGTCGGATTCCCTGTTCTGCGAGGAATTGCTCGAATGCCAATGCCATAAATTGTGGCCCATTGTCAGATACTATCAAGTCAGGTAGGCCGTGGGTAGCAAAAAGTTTGTTTAGTTATTTTGTAACCACCTCCATCGTGGTAGATTGCATTAGGCTTACCTCCAACCAGTTGGAGTAAGCATCTACTGCAATCAAGAAAGTGTGCCCTTTCGTGGGTCCCGCAAAGTCTATATGGACCCTTGACCATGGTCCCCTTGGTGTTTCCCACTGGAGGGTTGGTGCTTCGGGCGGGTTTGGTCTGGATTGCTGACATTTGTCACATGTAGCTATCCAGGTTTCAATGGTTCTGTCTATCCCTGGCCACCATACGTAGTTTCTGGCTAGGGGTTTCATTTTCACAATGCCCGGGTGTCCCTTATGTAACATGTGTAATATTTTTTTTTGTAAGCTGTCTGGAACTACCACTCTATCGTCCCATAGTATACATCCCTTTTGGGAGGATAATTCAGTTTGCCGGTTTCGGAAGGGTTTAAACTGGTCACTGCTTTCTGTTTCCAGCCACCCTTTTACCACCCAGTTCAAAACTCGCGCCAGTTTGCCATCTTTGCTCGTCTCTCTTGCAATGTCTGATGCAGTTGTTGGTAGGTTGGGCAATGTTTCTATTTGCAGGGTGGATGTGGTGGGTGCAGGGTCATCTTCGTAATCTGTTAAGGGGCAATGGCTTAGTGCGTCGGCATGCAAGATGCATTTCCCTGGGCGATGTATTAGTTGGTAGGTATAGGTGACAAGGAACTCAGATCACCTTGTCATCCGGGGAGACAGTATGTTGGGGGTGGCCTTGTTTCCCGCCAGGATCCCCAGTAGTGGTTTATGGTCAGTGATGAGGGTGAAGTCCCTACCGTATAAGTATTCGTGAAACCGCTTCACGCTGGTAACTGCTGCAAGTGCCTCCTTGTCGAGCTGGCTATAATTTCTTTCTGCCTTTAATAGTGTTTTCAAGAAGTAAGCAATCGGTGCTTCTCTCCCGTCTGGCAGGGCATGGCTTAGTATAGTTCCAATGCTGAATGGAGAGGCATTGCAGGTTACCGTTAGTGGTAGGGTCTTGCTGTACTGGATGAGGACTGATTGTGATGTGAGGAGATCTTTTATGTTCTGGAAGGCAGCCTCTTCCCACTTGCCCCAGGACCAAACGGACATCTTGTCGAGCAACCTATGCAGAGGTTCTGCTGTTGTTGCCTTCTGTGGCAAAAAGACATTGTAGAAATTGATTAGTCCTAGAAAGGCTTGTAATTTTGCCTTATTTTGAGGTCTCGGGGCTTCCTTTATTGCTTTTATTTTTTGTGGGTAGGGTGGATTCCGTCTTTGTTCACCAGATATCCCAGGAACTCAACCTTTTCAGTGCATAACTGGCACTTTTCTTTTTTAACTTTAAGTCCTGCATTTTAAAATTTTTGTAGGACTTCTCTGAGTTGGCTTCTCAATTGTCTTTTGTCTTTGGCCACTACCAACATGTCATCAAAATATGGCACGACTCCCTAAATTCCTTGGAGTAACTGTTCCATTAAACTCTGGAACACCCCTGGTGCCACACTGACTCCGAATTGGAGCCTTTTGCACCGGAAAGCCCCCCTGTGGGTCACGATAGTTTGCGCTTCCGCAGTCTCGGCATTGATGGGCAGCTGTTGATATGCTTGCGCCAAGTCGAGCTTCGCAAAGACTCCCCCCCCCCGAGTGAGTGTAGGAGGTGCTGTACCACCGAGACTGGGTATGCACTTTGTTGCAGTGCATTGTTAAGTGTCGCTTTATAGTCCCCACAAATTCTCACGAACCTGTCTGGTTTGATTGGGGTGACTATTGGGGTCTCCCAGTGTGCATGATGTATTGGTTCCAGGACCCCTTGTGCAATGAGCTTATCTAATTGTTTGTCTATTTTTGGTTTGAGGGCGAATGGAACTCGTCTTGGTTTGAGATGGATTGGGGCAATATTGGGGTTCAAGCTAAATGATATTGGGGATCCCCGGTACTTGCCTAATTGTCCATCGAACACTTCTTGGAATTCCTTCATCAGCTCCTCTTCCCAGTCTGTTTCCTCGACATGGTTGATGCCTGTCACCTCGATCCCTAATGGTGTGAACCATTCCAGACCCAGCAGGCTTGGGCAGTCTCTGTCGACAATAGTGAGTGGAAGTACTTGTCCATACCTTTTGAAAGTTACATGGAAGTGTCCAATTCCTATTACGGGGATTCTGTTCCCCTGATAGTCTTTAATGGTGAGTCTCTGGTTCTCCAGCTCTTGTTTCTGTAAGCTGGGCACTAACCTCTTAATTCTGTCCCAAGACACCATGGAGAAGTGTGATCCGGAGTCCACCTCCATTCTGCACGGCCTGCCTTCGATGCTGACCTGCACGTGTACTTTTCTTGTGTCTGAGTTGTCTGAATGGCTGATTGTGACCGTTTGATGGGTTTCTTCCCATCGTCTGGTCTCGCTGAGCCGCTTGCTTCGGTTTTCGCAGTTCCATCGGTTCTCTGTGAATCTGTCTCGGTTTCTGGGAGGTGTGTTGTTGCATCGTCTTGGGCTGGAGTTCCGTTTGTTTTGGCAGACCTTGGCGATATGCCCCAGTTTTTCACAGTACAGGCAAATGGAGTCTAAAAACCGGCACTCAGAACGGGAGTGGTCGCCGCCACAACCGGCGCACTGGAAGCTCGACTTATGACTTCTCTGTGGGTCTCGCTCCACTTGCAATCTGTGGATCTCCTCTTCCTCATCCTCGGTGTTGGGTGATAGATCGACGTCCTCATGGTGCACTGTTGTTGCTTTGTGATCAGTTTCAGTTCGTTTTTCGGGAGATGTGTTGGTCTCCTATGTTGTTGGCCAGTCCCTTGCATTCATTTGTCGCATCTTGGCCGCTGATTTCTTTGTGGCTTCAGCTGCGGTGGCTTCAGCAATGGCTTCGGTAACTGTAATGTCTGCCCGAGCCATTAGCCTGCTCTGGAGCATGGGGTCTCTGAGACCGAGAACCACGCGGTCCCTCAGAACTTCATCCATGTCTGAAAAGCCACATGCACCTCCGATGTTCCTCAATGCTGCCATGAAATCCCCGATGCTCTCTCTGTCCTTTTGATCCCGACGGTAGAATTCCTGTCGCCGGATCAGGTTTGGCATGGCTGGGGCATAGTGTTTCCGAAGTAATTGATCTAGATCTAGCCAACTCATCTCCTTCACGTCCTCTGGCTTGGCCAACGCTCTGGCCATCTTGAATACAGCTGGTCTGCAATGGGTCAGGAACACAGCTCTCTTTTGGTGGTCATTTGCATCCTTGAGATTGTTGCTCTCGAGGAACATGAGGAATCTATCGATGTAAGATTCCCAGTCCTCGGTTGCCTGGTCGAATGGTGTGGGTGGCGAGTTGCTGCTGGCCATCTCATCGGTTGTTCAGCTCGGTTGCCACGTGCCCGACTGGTCTCTTTGTCTCAGTATCCCATCCTCATTGCCAGTGTAGAAGCGTGGGAAATCAGGAGACAGGAGACCAGCGTAACTTCAGCTCTTTATTCAAGGTATAGATCTGTGTAGCCTTTAGCAAGCCGCGACAGCTCTTCTTATAGAGCTAGCCGGCGGCTCTTATCCAATGACAGCTTTCTGAATCTCCCACGATCGGTTCGTCCAATCACGGGAGATTCCTTACTAACCAATCACCGTCGTGTGTCTCGGCCAATCACAGTGTAGTTCGTTTCAGCCAATCAGGTTAGGGTATTACAAGAATGTTAATATGTAACACAATCATAGCCTGTCTGCTTTTACAACCTGTGCAGCAAAATCTGGCCAAGTTCAGAGAAACTGAATAGTACTGATAATGATAAATAAAGAAAAGTAAAATCTTACACTTAGGCAAGAAAAACCAAAAGGACACAGATACACTGGGTGAAACCTGGTTTAAGAACAGTAACTGTGAGAAGGATCTTGGAGTCTTCGTGGACAACCAGTTAAATAGGAGCCAAGAGTGTGTGACGGCAGCCAAAAAAGCCAATGCAATCCTAAGCTGTTTTAACAGATGGATAGAACCAAGATCAAGCGAGGTATTAGTACCACTCCACAAAGCCCTAGTAAGGCCACACCTAGAGTGCTGCAACCAGTTTTGGGCTCCACCACCCTATAAAAAAGATGCTGAGACTCTAGAAAGAGTGCAGAGAAGAGCAACCAGGATGATGAGGGGACTGGAGGCTAAAACATATGATGAACAGTTGCAGGAATTAGGTAGTGTATATCAAGTTTCATGAAAAGAAAAATGAAAAGAAAAGACATGATAGCAGTGTTCCAGAATTTGAGGGGTTACCACAAAGAAGGGCATAGCTGGAAAATTGCATCCATGTTTGGTCACCATCAGAGGTGGTATCAGCAAGTTCTGACCAGTTCTGGAGAACCGGGAGCAGAAATTTTGAGTAATCCAGAGAACTGGCAAATCCCGCCTCTGACTGACTCCACCCCCATCTCTTCTCCGCCTCCCAAGTCCCAGCTGATTGGCTGAGTCTCCTTTGGTTGCTCTGCACAGGAGAACGGAAAGCAGGTTAGTGGGGTGCAGAGGGATTTTGCAGTATCCTTCCCCTGCCACGCCCACCAAGCCACGCCCACAGAACCGGAAGTAAAAATGTTTGAATCCCACTGCTGGTCACCATGATATAAAAAAGTTGAGATTCCAGAAAGAGTGCAGAGAAGAACAAAGATGTTTATGAGATAGGCTAAACAGTAGGAGGGAACTGTTTGAGCGAACTGGATCTAGTTTGATGTAGAGAAGGACTAAAACAAACGATGAACGGTTGCAGGAACGGACCTGGCTAGTTTAGGGAAGAGAAGGACCAGGGGAGACAGAAGAGCATCTTCCAATACTTGAAGGGCTGCCACAGAGAGGAGGAGGAAGGGGTCAAGCTGTTTTCCAAAGCCCCCGAAGGCCAGACAAGGAACAATGGATGGAAACTGACCAAGGAGAGATTCAACCTGGAAATAAGGAGGAATTTCCTGACAGTGAGAACAATCAACTAATGGAACTGAAGTTGCCTTCAGAAATTGTGGGATCCATCTCATCTTGGGCACCCTTTGTTTTTTGAACTGTTACCATCTGGCAGATGGTATAGGACAATAAAAACAAGTACAAATAGGCTGAAAAACTGCCTCTATCCCAGAGCAGTAACTATGCTGAATTCTACTGTAGAGTGCAATATGAATGCAATATTTTCAATTGCATAGAACGCGAAGGATATGTGTTTGTGTTTTATTTTATAGATATAATGTACATTGAAGATGTCATTTAATTTCATTATACAAGGTGCAATGACAATAGAGAAAACTAAACTTTATAAAAAAGGCTTCCTGGGGAAAAATACAGTATTGCAATTTATGCAGAATTGTCTTGTCCCTGTTGATTCATAATTGTCTGCTGTGAGGAAAACAGCATAAATCTTCTAAAAACAATAAGCACTTGTTTCAACTTTAATCATCCTGCTTCCTTTTTAAAACTATGCAAGGAACACACAGAACTATTTGCAAATAGTCCTTAGAAATGTGGATTAGAGCCTTTTCCAATGGGGCAAAGGGACAGCAAGAATTTCAGACATGCCTTTCAGCACTGCAGAGATGTGTTAACAGAATGACAAAACAGAGTAACAAAGTCGGAAGAGACCTTTGGAGATCTCCTGCCCATACTTTTCCAGACAAATGGTTGTCCGGTCTCTTCTTGAAAACTTCCATTGATGGAGCAGCCACAACTTCTGGAAGCAAGTTGTTGTACTGATTTTGTTGCTCACTGTCAGGAAATTCCTCCTTATTTCCAGGTTGAATCTCTCCTTGTTCAGTTTCCATCCATTGCTCCTTGTCTGGCCTTTGGGGGCTTTGGAGAACAGCTTGACCCCTTCCTCCTCTCTGGGGCAGCCCCTCAAATACTGGAAGGCTGCTCTCCTGTCTCCCCTGGTCCTTCTCTTCACTGGACTAGCCAGGCCTGGTTCTCTCAAACAGCTCCTTCGTACTGTTTAGCCTCATCTTTATTGCTCTTCTCTGCACTCTTCCTAGAATTTCAACTTTTTTATATCTTGGTGACCAAACTTGGATGCAATATTTCAAGTGTGGCCTCAGTATAAAGTGGTACTAATCCTTCAGGTAACTTTGATAGGATCCCCCTTGGGGAGGCCTGAAGGGCTATGTGGCTGCCAGTGTTGGAAGATGGGAGGAGGAACTTCAGAAAGTCGTGCCCAAATATGGGAAGATTTCTACCTTTTCTATAATCCGGCCATTGAAGGGCCAGGTGTGCCCTCTGGATCCCCTGGTAGAAATTAGAATCTTAAGTTTTAGAAGAGGGTCTCTAGGCTACTTCAGAACACTAAATGTCTGGGGTACTTGTGAGGGGGAGGGTTGAGTGTGCGAGAGAAGTCCAACGTTGCCTATCTACTGTAAGGTTTTGGTGTGGTTCTTGGTTAATTTTGGAAGAGGGTGCTCGAATCTGGTTATTTTGGCCTCCAGAGGGTTAATTAAAAAGGGAGCCCAAATACACTCATGCCTCTCTCCTCTTCCCTTTGATGTCTCTTGTACAATGACCTTGACTGTCAAATTCTCATATAGAGAGAGGTGGTATTCAGCAGGTTCTGACCAGTTCTGGAGAACTGGTAGCGGAAATTCTGAGTAGTTCAGAGAACCAGCCAATACTACCTTTGACTGGTCCCACCCCATCGAGTCCCAGCTGATTGGCTGGCTCTTCTTTGGTTGCCCTGCACAGGAGAACAGAGCTGGAAAGCAGGTTAGTGGGGTGGTGAGGGAATGGGGATTTAATTTCATTGTATGAGGTGCAATGACAATAAAGTAAAGTAAAGGGAAGGCTGACTCAACTGGTCAGAGTCAGCAAAGCAATACTCAGCTTTGGTTGCACCCAAAAAGGAAATTTTCCCAGTCATGGAAATGCCAAAACTCCACCTTCTTCTGTCTTGATCAGGTCCTGCTCTGGGAAGTTGTAAGCCCTGCAGGAGTTAGAAAAACTGGATTGGGTCAGGAGAAGACAGTCATGATGTTGGGGGGGGGGATATTAAGCCCTTGTCAGCGTTCCAATTAACCAACTCCAAACCAATAAACTCTGAGGCAAAACATTCCCCAAAGTTCCATTTTATTAGAGTTGTCATATCGGCACATCTGGGAAAACCTGAATCTGAGAGTTCCACATTTTCCCTTCCCCAAAAGAAAAATCAAAGATCCATCCCTTGCATCCATCAGTCCATCACACAGCTCAGTCAAGTCTTCATCCCTGGAGACATCCCAGCAGTCAGGTGCAGGGCAACATGTCCTTGACTCTCTGAGAAAGAATTTTGTTGTGTCTAGTCTTCTACCACACTATGAAATCCCCCCTCCCAAATTCCCAGGCACTGAATGTGACAACCTTGAAACTTCCAAGTAAAAAATGACTTCCGAGGCTGACAGCTCTCTGAAGAGAGATTGAAAGGAGTGGGAGAATGAGATGACAGAACCTTTCAAACCCCTGAAGGAAACAGAGCAGAGGGAGGAAAACAGGACTGCTGCCTCCTTCCAGAGCACAAGTTGTGAATTTAAGATAAAATAGAAGCTTCAGGTTGAATGTTGGAAAAATGGGGATGGGGGGTGAGAGAGAATGATCAGAGAAGTGGTGGGCCCCCTTTCAGGCAGAGGCTGGCAGCCATCTGTTGGGGAAGCTTTAATCTGGATTTCTGTCCTGAATGGGGGGTGGATTTGATACCCTCAAAGTTCCCTGAGGAGGGGCATACTTCCATTTTTTGGGCATGGAGTGAGTTCATCTCCTGCTTTTGAAAAGAATATGTGTGTGTGTGTGTGTGTGTGTAGTGTGTGTGTGAGAGAGAGATCATGGAAAGCAAATGCAAATAATTTGAAAAGATAAATAAAAGAGCAAGTTAGTGGTTTTAGCACCGACTCTCATTTTATCCCCATCTGAGTTTGGGTGCCCCTTCCTTCTGTTTTGTGCTTAAGTTTGGTTCCCATTTGGCAACTTGTTCTTGAACATTTTGCAAAGTTTGAGCAGCAGCAGCAGCAGTAGATCAAAAATATCTCTGACTTAGAGGAGCCGTTCGAATCAATCTCAATTTGACAGATAGCTCCAAATATTTAGTCCTTCCCTTCCTTCAGTGCCTTGCAAAAGAAAGTTTGCCTTTCAGTGCAGATGTCTTGGCTGGCTTCAAGCTGATGTGAGCATCTATTCCCACAGCAGAAAACGATTCCCTGAGATGGCGCAGGCTTCAAAGGGCCCGTCCATGTTTGCTTGTTGCTGGAGAGAGAGGCTCTGATTCACAGAGATTGGCGTTACCAGGATCGTTGTGTTTTCTTCTGTAATAATTTTTATTAGTCTGTTATTTTTGCATTGAAACTCTGACACAGACCAAGAAAGTTAGAAAAAGTAAAGAATAATAAGAGGACAAAGAAAATAAAAAGGAATTAATTCCTCTATCTCACCATAGAAGCATAAAATAACTTCAGTAATTTAATGTCTTCTCTAATATTTCAATTTTTTTGAAAAATAAAAACTCATCTTCTTCCCATAACAATAATCAAATTTAAAAACACATTGCTCAGTTCAAATCAATAAAATTCTATTAAGAACTACCAGAAAGGGAAACACATATTTTAACCTTAAATTCTTTTGTATTCCATTTATCACTTTCTCTAAGAAATACAGCAACATAACCCCTCCTATTTATAAGCTGATTGTCAAATCTGCTTATTTCTCCCCTTTAGTCTTTAGTCAAAAGGAAATTTCATTAATAGCTACCAGAAACCACAGCATATCTGTTAATAGGTTAATAGATATTAACCCTGATCAAATGTCTACTTTGAATTTCTTCCATTTACTTGATCTTTGATCCTGTCAAATAATGTCTCACAAACTGATTTCTTCTCATCTTCTCTTTGTCTCCTCCCAGGAGCAGCTTCATTAGTTTAACCCTTTGTAAATTTAAGATAAAAAGCCTATCATCAGCTGCTTTCATTTCTAAACCCATTGTGGCATTTCCCCCCATATTGTTCTTGTATTCTGGCCTCTTTAAACCCACAGCAGCCTTTTCCTTATTATTTTTGCTTATCAAGTAATTTGGTACCCAAATCTGGCAATAATGCAATTTTGGTTGCCTCAACAGAACACTGGAAGTTTTTAAGAAGAGGTTGGATAACCACTGATCTGAAGTTAGTGTAGGGGATGCTTAAGCAGGGGATTAGACTAGAAGACCTCCAAGGTCCCTTCCAACTCTGCTGTTCTATTCCTATTCTATTCTTGTCCAAACAGCATGCTGTGATTACCCCAAAGGGACCCCTTGCTATTGACCCCCATTGTCCACAGTATTTGCTCCCACCATGGCTTTCTGGAAAAAATATGCCCAAAGAGAACTTTCCAGAGATTCACATTCCTCTTCCCTGCCTTTTCTTTTGAACCCTGCTTTGGAAACCTGGCCCCACCTCACTGGAAGAAAAAGAAGAGAGGAGGAGGGAGAAAGTCCCTGGGCAGGGGGCATTTCTGTGCCAGCCTAAAGGTTCTCTCAGTCTAAAATCAAATCAGGAAGCATGTGATAACACTGCTTCTGATAAGTGTGTTTTATTAGAGGTGAGCTGCAGCTAACGAAAACATATGCCTTTTTTTGGGCAAAAACTCTTGGATAGTATACCGTTTAACCAATGGGAACATATGCAGAAGAGAGGGTTGACATTCACATTGAATTTATAACCTTAAAGAGAATTTGTATAAAATGAGATGTCGCTGGTATTTGACACTGAAAAATTGTCAAAAATGTATAATGGAATTTCAAATAGTCTGCCCAGAGATGGCTTGTCTTGACCAGTGAAGGATGGGCAGTGAAGCAGTTCAGAGCGGACACATCTAGAAACTAGCACAGGTTGCAATCACAATAACAGGAGGTACCTGGCTCAACAGCAGTAACTGGGAGAGGGATCTTGGAGTCCTGGTGGACAACCACTAAAATATGAGCGAGCCGCGTGTTGCAGCTGCTAAAAAAACCAATGCAGTCCTAGGCTGCATTAACAGAAATATAGAATCAAGACCATGCAAAGTGTTAATATCATTTTATAATACCTTGATAAGACCACACTTGGAATGTCACATTCAGTTTTGGGCACCATGATATAAAAATGTTGAGACTCTAGAAAGAAGGCAGAGAAGAGCAACCAAGAGGATTAGGGGACTGGAGGCTCAAACATATGATGGACTGTTGCAGGAACTGGGCATGGCTAGTTTAATGAAAAGAAGGACTGGGGGGGACATGATAGCAGTGTCCCAATATTTGAGGGGTTGCCACAAAGAAGAGGGAGTCAAGCTATTCTCCAAGCACCTGAAGGCAGGAGAAGAGCCTTAACCCTAACAATTAATCTGTGGAGCAACATGCCTCCAGAAGTTGTGGATGCTCCAACGCTGGAAATTTTTAAGAAGAGGCTGGTGGTATAAGAAACCTGCCTTGGGGAGTGGGTTGGACTGGAAGACCTCCAAGGTCCCTTTCAGCCCTATGATTCTATTCTATTCTAACTTCAATGCATGCATCACAAGGCTGTCTGGGAGAGGGGAAGAAGGCCCTGATGGGGACATGGCAGAAGGAAGTGTCTGCCTTTCCCGGGATTAAACGCAGGGGAAGGGTCTCCATCTGAAAAACAGTTGGGTGGCACCAGGTTAGAGGGACTTTTGACACAAGCAGCTAGCAAGAAAACGTCATTCTTCTACTTCTGCATAGCTTGCAATTTGAGGTTTAGCAGGCTGAGGCTGCTGATGGCTGAGGCAGCAGAATTCTAAATACCCATCATTTGGTAAGTGCCTTCTCCATTACAAATAATTGGAATAACATGAAAATAAGAGATTGCGACATAATGGAATAAGAAACGAATCTCTACAATTAAAAAAGGAGATACTTCTAATAACTCTTTACACTCCCCATATGAAAATCAAGCACCTCTGTGGTGGCTGAGTTTGGGCCATGTGGGGGTCACTTTTACAGGTTTCATAGTGGTTGGTGGCACTACTGGGGGTGGGTGGGTCTGCCCTATCGATGGGCAAGCGATGCCTGCCCTCCAGTCGCAAGTCTGATGCCCTTCCAGATTCTGCCAGATGGTTTCACTCAGGGTTTGGCTCAGCTGATGCAACAGGAAGGCCAGCCATGCAACCCCTAAAGTGGGCAAGCAATTAGAGCAGAGGCCGCCAGCTCCTTCCCTTCCATGGGAGTGAACTTTGCAAAGCCTTTGCAAAGAAGCCAGGCCTTTGAAACCAGACTTTCTCCTTCGAAGTCCTACAAAACCATGTAGACATTCTTTGTGGGCAAAAGCTTGTTGTCGTCAGTGTCCTCTTGCCATTGGGCTACACTGTCCACAGGGTTCAATTGTGGATGGATCAGGTAGGAAGGGAGACCTGAACTGGAACAAAGGAGAAATTTCCTATTAGTGAGAACAATTAACAAGTGGAAGAGCTTGCCTCTCGGAGTGGAGCTCCATTACTGGAGGTTTTCAAGTAAAGATTGGACAGCCATTTGACTGGGAAGTAATAAGGTTTTCTGCCTTGGGCAGAGGGTTGGACTAGACCACTGGTGGTCCACGAGAAAATTTTGGTGGTCCACTGAGAAATGTCACCCCCAAAACAATTAATCCAGGCTGTGCGGGGTCACTTGAATTGCAAACAATATGAGGTAGTGAGGAGAGGAGGGGAAGGTCGGAGGGGGGGAACTTGCCCCACACGTCTCATGCACCTGGCCTGGCCACCGGGCTGCTTCTTCCCGCTTCTTTCTTCTTCTGCTTTTGGCTCCACACAAGGAAAGCAGCAAAGGTCTTTCTTTCTCTCCCCCAAACTCTGCCAGAAATGAGTCTTTGGGACCCTGCAAGGCTTCCTGCTCCAAGAGGCTGAGCTGGCCCAACAAGTCTCACAAAGACTCATTTCTGGCGGAGTTTGGGGGAAAGAAAGACTTCTGCTGCTTCTGCTCCTTTCCTTGCACGAAGCCAAAAGTCTCTCTTCCCCCCCCCCCCCGAGAATGGAGCTGGAGACGGTATCCTGTGATCTCAAATAAGGAATGATCAATCAGTAGGAAAACGGGGTGAGAATTTTCCTGCGGACTTTTTTGGGGATTTTCCTAGGGTCTTTGGTTCATAGATTTAAAATTATGAGTTTGGTGGTCCCTGAGGTCCAAAAGGTTGGTGACCCCTGGACTAGAAGACCTACAAAGTTCCTTTCACTCCTATGATTCTGTAGAAAGTTAGCACCTGCCCCTCTCCTAAAGAAATGAAATATTTTGAGGAACAATTTTTTAAAAAGACAGAAGAAAATATTTTTCCTAAAAGAGAAATAAAAATCTTAAGGGAGACAGAAACTCAGAGCCCCCAGCTCCCTGCCTCCAAGCAGATATTGAGCTAGAAATACAGCTTTTAGAAATGTAGATTTGGTAATCTTCATTGCATCAGCAGTCCAAACTTCAACCAAACTTAGCTCAGACAAACATGACCCCTACTTAGCTTCTACAACAGCCAATAGAATACAAGTTCTTGCACAGGAACAGGAAGCTCAAGTGCAAAGCCCAAGAGAGGGTATAACCACCCCTCCCCACTTTCAATTCCATGTGGTCAGCTGCATCAAAACCCATGTGCTTGATGGTTCTGCTTCATCATTAAACCACCTTTCCAATCAGCCTCCACCTCCATTTTGTCTCCAGTGCCTTTCTCCCATCTTGGAACTGGGCCTGGATATTTCTTCCAACAATTCTAAAGTGTGTAATCTGCATCTGCTTAACTACCCTCCCTTCCCCTTCCCTCCCTCCTCACCCCAATTTAATCGACCCACCTCAATCAAGCTACTCTCTGCAACTGAGGAGGGAAGCTGCAGCTGACAAAAGTTTCTGGGATCTGATAAAATAGTCCCAGACTCCTTCCAGAACGACATATGATGCCAAACCCACAACTGCCTTGGCATTGATAGGAACAGAGAGTTCCGATCATGGGAAATAAGTAAACAATTGCACTCTCTCCAGCCAGACCCAGTTTGGAGAACTATGCCCTGTTTTGAGCTCTGCCTTAAAGTATAAAAAGGACAAAATCAAATTGGAGCAATCCAGAGAATGGCTACTGAAAAACCAAGTTCTGTGAACAATGTAAAGGATCTGGCCAGGTTTAGAAAAGACAACTGCCACAGAGAGAGAGGGGTCAACCTGTTTTCCAAAGCACCTGATGGATAAGGAACAATGGATGGAAACTGATCAAGGAGAGATTTAACCTGGAAATAAGGAGAAATTTTCTGACAGTGAGGACAATCCACCCATGGAACAGAAGTTGCCTTCAGAAGTTGTGGGAGCTTCATCCCTGGAAGTTTTCAAGAAGAGACTGGACTGCTGTCTGTCAGGAAATGGTGTAAAGTCTCCTGCTTGGGTGGGGGGTTAGATTAGATGACCTACAAGGTCCCAGTTCCAACTCTGTTCATCTGTTAAGCCTTCCTTCTCCATTTCACAGCATCAGAAGGACAATTTGATCCTGGTCATTTGTGCCTCGCATTAAACCTCTGGGTTGATGTGTGTTTGATGATCTATTGCTTTTTGTCCTTGGTGGTCCACAATATTCTCATGAGAATATATTCAAAATATTTTCACATATATACAGTATACAGCTTTATACAAGAGTTTTAATAAACAATGACCGTATTTTATTGTCTGTATAGAATCTGTTTCTGTAAGCAATGAATTGCAAGTAAACACTAGATCTTCAATTCACTGAATAACTGAGGCCATAAATTTATCCCTCCAACATTTATGGGTTGGTTTCTTAAGAATAAGAGATGATCCCCTTTCTTTATCCAGCTGATAATTTCTATTTAATATGTACATAGTTCAAAGGAATATAAACACCCATAGGAACAAATGCACACAAAGAAAGCCAGAATTGAGAAGACGGTAATAGATAGCAAGTGCCATTTCTGAAAAAAAACTGAAGAAACAGTAGACCACTAGGTGACTGCTGCAAGAAGATCACCCAGACTGACTACAAGCAGCGGCATGACAAAGTAGCAACAATGGTGCATTGGAAGATCTGCAAGAAATATCATTTGCCTGTAAGCAAGAATTGGTGAAAACTTAAAAAATGTAAGTCATAGAAAATAAAGACACTAAAGCCCATGTCACACTGAACCAACGGATGCAGAGAGGATGTAAAACGGACAAAAAAGCTTGCCATCCGTTGGAAAACGCGATGTACTCACTGCCTCTGTTTTTCTTCCTCTCTATCCGTCCAGCATCTGTTTATTGACGTTTCATCCGCTCAGAAAGTTTTGGGCTGCTCAAAACTTTTGCGTGGAAAATGTATCCAATTCGTTCATTCTGCATCCGCTACGCATCCGCTAGGCATCCGCTGTGCATCCGCGCAACTCGCATCTGCTCGGACGCAGGGAGAAAGCAGAACAGATGCAGAACGGATGCAGAACGGATGCCTAGCGGATGCAGAACGGAAACAAAGTGTTTAAAACGGAAAAAACGTTCGCAGAGGGGACCTATCTCGGATATTAAGGATGTCTACAGGATGCCTAGAGGATGCCTAGCGGAAAACCTATATTTCCTATAAAAAGGGGGAACAACTCATCTGCATCTCACTTTCAGAACAGCAGCCCAGCGGTGCAGACCTCTGCAGCCTTCATCTGACTCTTCCTCTTCCACAGCATCCAGTCATGTCCACCGTGGATTGCAACAAAGTCCTTTCGGCAGCCACCATCGTTCTGCAACAGTGCGAAGCCATCTGCAGGCTCTGTGAACTCTACTGCGAGAAGAAAAAGAGGCAGCCAAAAAGATTCTGGGTCCGAAGATGGTTTGCCAGAAGAGCAGAGGATGGACTGTACAGCAAGCTGATGGTGGAGCTCAGGAACGAAGACACTCGGGCGTTCCAGAACTTCATGAGGATGCCTCCAGCCATGTTTGATGAAGTTGTGCAGCGGCTGACACCCAGGTTGACCAAGTAGAGCACCAGCTTCCGCCCCAGCCTGGAACCTGGGCTCAAGGTGGCACTCACTCTGCGCCACCTGGCCTCCGGGACCACCTACAGGAGCATGCAGTACGGCTGGAGGGTGCCATCCAACACCATCAGCATTGTGGTCAGAGAAGTGGTGCAGGCCATCATCGAAGAATACAAGGAGGAGCTCCTCCAGTACCCCTCCACTGAAGAAGGATGGAAGAAAGTTGCAGAGCAGTGGTATCAGAAGTGGAACTTCCCCCACACCGTTGGAGCCATAGATGGCAAGCACGTGGCCTGCAAATCTCCACCCAACTCAGGCTCCACTTATTTCAACTCCAAGGGCTTCTTCAGCATCATCCTCTTCGCCATGGTCGATGCTGACTACAAGTTCATGTACATCGATGCTTCAGGCAACGGCTCATCTTCAGATGCCCAGGTATACAATGCCAGTGTCCTCAAGGAGGGGCTGGAATGCAACCTCATCGTGGGCTTCCCAGATCCAGACCCGCTGCCCAAAGACACACAAGATGTGCCCTACTTCATCGTGGGGGATGACGCCTTCTCCCTCACAACCTACCTCATGAAGCCCTACACCTCCAGACACTTCACCCGTGAAGAGAGGATCTTCAACTAAAGGCTGTCCAGGGCAAGGCAGGTGGTGGACAACACCTTTGGCATCCTGGCCAACAGGTTCCAGGTACTTCTCACCACCATGCAGCATCACCCAGAGACCGTGAGGAGGATCGT
>BLBF01000074.1:1003330-1015737 GCA_015471245.1 Laticauda colubrina
CTTCACGTGAAGGGAAGAAGCAGCGCAACCTCCTGAACACTGGTGCAACTCCCCAGCTGGAGCAGTGGAGTGGCAAGAAAGGATGGTAGATGCTTAATGGATGCTTCCTTCAGCCTGTCTCATCACACGGATGAGATTGGGCCATGTATGTTGGGTGGGCCTACAATAAACAGGGTGTTTAATAAAGAGTTGTGTTTATGTTGACATGTGTGGATGATTATTACATTATTATTGATAATAAAGGGCCATAGGTGTGGCACCAGGGAGGGTGGACCATACAGTCCCACTATGTTTGCACTGGAGGCTTATCTATCCCACTGCTATCCTTACCCATCCCACAGCTATTACGCATCCCAAAGGTATCCCTGCCCACCCCACTGCTATCTTAACCCATCCCACAAGCATGCAAAGGCTTAAACCATTTCTAAAAGTTTCCACCAAGACTTTATTAAAAAAAAGAAATGAAGCAAGTGTGTGAATCAAAGATAAACTTTATTGAACAACAACCTGTAAAACAAAAATGACCCAAGTCAAGTGTCCAAATAAACTCTACAGGTAGCCAGCTACCCAGTCTCTGGCACTCTTATTGGTCACTCGGAGGTGTGCCCAGTCTCAGGGGTGAAGGGTCCAGGTGCTGTGGAGGTGGGTGGTGCTGGAGTGATGGTCTGAAGCACCACTGGGGTGCCTGGCCCTGAGAGGACAACAGGTGACGGTATGTTGAGAAAGCTCTCTGACAGCTGGCTCAGACCCGCGATGCTGAGAGGTCCTTCCTCCATGCCATGGGGTGTCAGCCCCAGTACCGATGACAGATGTACTGAGGCCGGGCTTGGCTGTGGGGTTGAGAAAGAAGTAGTGTAGTGGGGTTTTCTGGTCTGCAGCTGGGTGAGGACTGGCGTGGGTGGCATCGGTGGTGTGGGTGGCATCGCTGTCGTTGGTGGCATCATTGGCGTGGCTGGCATCGGTGGCATCAGTGGAACCGGTGGCAACGGTGTCGCCCGATGACTCTGTGCCTGGGCTGGGAAGGGCTGCTGCCTGTGCTGCTGGACCTCCTGGTAGCCATAGCCCTGGTAGGTGAGGGGCTGTGGGAAGCCTTGGAATGGGAGGGACATCACCTGGGGTGGAGGTGGAGGAGCAGACCTGGACTGGGTGGGAGCAGGTTCCTCTGGGTCTGGAGGGTTGTGAAGCAGCTCCGTGATCTGGTCCTTCACCACCTGGAACTGGGGTTCCTCCATGTTCTTGAGGGTCTGGTTGACATAGGTGAGGAAGGGCTTGTGGTTGGAGGATGAGGAGTCGGTGCTGACCAGCTGAGGGAGGAGATCGATACTGGTGCGGATGGTGTCCCTGATCTCCAGCAGGACAGTGTGGCTCTGCCCCTCCTGCTGTCTGGCTCTCTGCCTTTCTGTGGAGGCGGAGCTGGGGGGTGGGTGGATGCGGCTACGACTGTAGTGGACTCGATGTCTCCTCTCTCCCACCGCACCAGGGAGTCCTCTACGCACTCCACCACGCTTACCACACCTGTCCGCAGGTTCTCCGCCATGACATGCTCCACAGAAACCTGCCTGGAGACAGGGACTGACTCTCGGCCGGAAGAGGACTGGGTCGCAGCAGGCTGCCGGAGAGAGAGGGTAGACAGAGGGGCTCCTGGTGCTCCTCAGTGGCGGATCTCACCCTCCAGGAAGCTGCACCTGGCCATGACGTAGGTCTGTCTGTCCGTCAGCTTTACTGTGGCCTGGCCAGATTTCTTCAGGTGCAGCTTCCCGTACCAGGTGTGCATATGTTTCCACCAGCTGAGGAGCACCTCCTAAGTGTAACCCATACTCTCCGCCCTCTCTCTCCAAGCAGCCTGCTTCCGCTTGGTGTCCCTGTACAGCCGGTGTCCCTTCCACCACAGATAGTCATTCTCTCTCAGCCACTCCAGCACCTCATCCTCGTGTTCCTCCTCAATGAAGTATTGCCTCCTCTCCCGTCCCCGCATACGCCTCTTCCTCCCTTTGCCAGGACCAGATGAGCCCTCATCAGAGGGCTCCCAGGTGGTAGGGGCTGCTCCTCCACACCACCAGCAGCAGCAGCACCAGCAGGATCATCATCATCAGCAGCAGCAGCAGCAGCAGCAGGATCAGCAGGACCAGGATCAGCAGCAGCAGAGTAATCACCAGCAGCACCAGCAGCACCAGCAGCACCAGCAGGACGAACAGGACGAGCAAGACCAGGAGCACGAGCAGTACGAGCAAGTCCAGGAGCACGAGCAGGACCAGCAGGACCAGCAGGACCAGGAGCAGCTTCAGCAGAGTATGCAGCAGCAGAAGCACCACCGCCAGGAGCAGCTTCAGCAGAGTACGCAGCAGAAGCACCACTGCCAGGAGCAGCTTCAGCAGAAGCTCCAGCACCAGAAGAGCGAGCCCGAGCAGCAGAAGCCTCAGCAGAAGCAGAGTCAGGGACAGGGGGCGGGAGGGTGGCCCTGTCCCTCTTGCCAGGGATGGCGGCAGGTTGCTGAGACTTTCGCTTCTTCCCCATGGTTGTGGGGTTGCTGGCTGGCAGGGAGGCTGGCAGGGAGGCTGGCAGGCACCAAGGCTGGCAGGAAGCCTGGCAGGAAGGCAGGCAGGCAGGCAGGCACCAAGGCTGGCAAGCAGGCAGGCACCAAGGCTTGCAGGCAGACTGGCTGGCAGGGAGGCTGGAAGGCAGGGAGGCTGGAAGGCAGGTGGCAGCAAGGCTGGCAGGAAGGCAGAGAGCAAGGCTGGCAGGGAGGCTGGCCAGGAGGCTTGGAGGCAGGCTGGCAGCAAGGCTTGCAGGCAGGCATGCAGGCAGGGCAGGCAAAGACTCGATATATCCTGCAGCAGGTCTTTCCTCCGAATGCTGGCCACGTGTGAGCTGCTTCCCTTTATATCCGGGGGGGCTTGCGCAATGCACCCCCCCCGCATGCGCAATTAACGCCAGGCATCCGTTAGGCTTTCGCTGTGCATCCGCTTCATCCGCTGTGCATCTGTTCTGCAACCGCTGTATCTGTTCCGCGTCCGCTTTGCTGAGGCCCCCCGGAAGCCCTGCGGATGTACCATCCGCTCCCATCCGCTTCCATCCGCTAGGCTTCCGTTCCACATCCCCTTTCCATCCGCCCTGCATCCTCCCCGCGTCCATGTTATTCACTCTGGTTATGCAAATTTTTGCCCCTTCTGAGAGCGGATAACAATGGATGGAACATTTTGCTCGTCCGTTGTGTGCATTTTGCATCCGTTGGGCAGTGTGACAGGGCCTTTACTTTCTTTTGGTTATGTAATAATGCCCTTTTGATGCTAGAAATAGCAAAAAGCTGCTGAAGTAGCTTCCTTTAAAAATGATCAATGTATTGACAATATCTGTACAGAGCATCAAATGGCAACAAATCCCAGTTTCTTTTCTCCAGGCAAGCATCATCACAGAATTGTGTGAAGACCAAGATGCTGGAATCAGAATAACAGAATCTTCCCTAAACCAACCGTAGAGGAGGAGCAATTTAAAATTCCAGTTTTCAATAATCTGCACATTAAAAGAGTAATTTCCGTCAGTACCTCCAGGTGTGGTTTACAACAAGCAAGAGGCAGCCTAAGAGAAGGTCAGATGCCAGAAACCTGGAATGAGTGCTTCTTCTGAAGAGGCCATCTCTTCATCCAGCTGTACTGGGCAATTTTTGCCAAGTCTCCAAATTTCCCCTTTTGAGTGAAGGAAGAATAACAGAGGATATGAAAGGAAATGGCTTGTCCCGATTGCTTTTAAGTCAGCATTCGGACCTAAAGAATGTCCCACCAGCCATATCAGAGAAGTTGTGGAAGCCTTGAGCTGGTGTCCAAAGACTTTTAGAGACTGAATGGATAAAAACTAGTTTAGATCAAATCCTAGCAAATTTGTCTGCTGTTCAACCAAAAATATTTAGCTTGTCTGGAACATGGGGCTGGTGCACCATCAGACTCAAGATATCCCATCCTATGATCCTGACCTGGGGAACAAAGGCACTTTTTTTTTAATCTTGAGGTTTAAGAATGTTAGAAGTTAGCAATCAAACCATTAACATCATTTAAAAAGAGAATAAATAAGTGAAATTAAAATACAAAATAACTATGTTCATTAGAAGTCCAGCAATGCTACAAACTCCATGCTGTTGGTATTACAGCCCTCCCAAGCTCCGTTTTTGCTGGCAGAGGGCTAGCAAAACTAACTAAAAGCAACATGAAACAAAAGGAGAAATGCTTCCCCTTACTGCATTTGAGCATCCAAGGAGAGACAGGAAAGGAGAAAGGGGAAGAGGATAGACAAAGAAAAAGAAAAAGAAAGGAAGATGGGAAGGAGGAAGAAAGGAGAATGAAGAGGGAAGGAAAAAGGAAATAAGGAAGGAAACAAGGAAATAAGGAAGGAAACAAGGAAATGAAGGAAGGAAGGAAGGAAGGAAGGAAGGAAGGAAGGAAGGAAGGAAGGAAGGAAGGAAGGAAGGTTATAATGAGAGCGAGGGAGGATCTCAGGGAAGCCCTGCCTTAGTACTTGGCCACCACAGATGCCCCTGACATGAATGACCTTGAGCTGCCCTGCCCCCTGGCCATGCCCCCCCAGGTCAAACACAACCCTGATGCAGTCCTCAATGAAATCAAGTTTGACACCCTGCTCTCATGGAAAGCCCAGCTGCTCCCAAGCAGGAAATCCAGACTAGAGCTGACCCTGTTGCAGTTCGAATCTAGATTAGTTGGAATTCTAGATCAGGGGTCTCCAACCTTGGCCACTTTAAGACTAGTGGACTTCAACTCCCAGCATTCAGCATTTCAGCCAGCAAAGCTGGAGTTGAAGTCAACAAGTCTTAAAGTGGCCAAAGTTGGAGACCCCTGGACTAGATCACTAGAAGTTATGCCAAATCTGGAGGGGGGGGGGGGAAACCAAACCAACAAACAAAAAAAGAGGAAAACTGTTCTCATCATCAGTACTGTGAATGGAATGGCCCCCTCTCTCTTTGAAATGCCACATGGCCCCCAGAGACCGTCTGGGGCAGCCCTCTGAGTGGAGCAGTAAAATGCCACGTTGGAAAGAGGCTTGCTCTGCGTGGGGGAGGGACGCCTGGCTGGCCGGCCCAGGAAAGAGCAACCTTGAGACGCTCTCTCTGGACCCCGCATTTTTTCCCAGTGAAGCTGCACAGCAGGCAAAGCCACTGCCAGCTCCTGAGGCCAGCTCCCTGCCCTTAAAAGGAAGAGCCCCACGGGGAGCAGCAGCTGGAGAAGGCCTGAGTCAGCTCCCAGGTGGCAGCTGGCAGGCCTCCCTGCTGGCTTTGGGAGCTCCCAGAGGCTGAGGTTGTCCAACACTGGACATTGGCGGGAGGTTGAGGCATTTCACCAAGGATTTGTGGGTGTGTGAAAATTGTTCCGGAAAACATTGAACTTGACATCTTTCTGTGCTAAAAAAAGGAAAGCGTGTCATTCCTCAGTTTCCCTGGTATTGTCAGAAGTCGAGGCGGTAAACCTGAGCAAGAGGGAAGAGCTCTGGAAAAAAAACAACAGTTCCCTGGTTTCTAGCCATTTGAAGGTCTGGTCCAATGCTGGTTCCCTGAACCCCTTCCAGATCTAGTGATAGCTGATTCCCTTGGGAGGAAGCAGTCCTGCAAATAATCCAGCCCCGAAGAGCTTCCTATGCAGCTCACAGAGCAGAGGTCTGACATGGGCATAACAAGGGATGGATGCCCTTAACTCTGCTGCTCTACTTTAGACCAATCAAAGCTTCCAGAAGGTCTTCAAGGGCGGCCCCTCTCTTGCAATAGCAATAGCAATAGCACTCAGATTTATATACACTCACATCAAAAACATCATCAAAAAAGCACAACAAAGGATGTTCTTTGAGCGCCAACTCAGAAAGCTCAAACTGCCCAAGGAGCTGCTGATCCAGTTCTACAGAGGAATGTTGGAGTCTGTCATTTGCACCTCTATAAGTGTCTGGTTCAGTTCTGCAACCCAACAGGACAGACACTGACTCCAGAGAGGAATTAGGACTGCAGAAAAAAAACAATTACAACCAACCTGCCTTCCATGGAGGACCTGTATACCGCACAAGTCAAAAAGAGGGCTGTGAAAATATCTACAGACTCCTCACATCCTGGACATAAACTGTTTCAACTCCTTCCCTCAAAAGGACACTACAGAGCACTGCATACCAGAACAACTAGACACAAGGGGAGTTTTTTTCCCCCTGAATGCCATCACTCTGCAAAACAAATAATTCCCTTAACACTGTCCAACTGTTTACAAAGTCTGAATTAATATTATTATTAATCTCCTCATCACTCCTTATCACCCATCCCCTCCTACCTGTGACTGTATGACTGTAACTTTTATCGCTTGTCTCCTTATGATTTATATTGGCTGTTTTCTAGAATGATTTGATTGCTTATTGTACCCTATGACAATTATTAAGTGACTCTTGATGAATGTATCTTTTCTTTTATGTACACTGAGAGCATCTGCACCATCCTTGATGTCCTTGTAGCTGTGCTTTTAAAGTTGTAGCAACGTTTCGGCAGAATATCATCTGCCATCATCAGGCTTCTGTATTGTGTTCATCTGTGAGGAATGTATTGTGTTCACAGTATTGTGTTCACAGACAAACACAATACAGAAGCCTGATGATGTGTTCATCTGTGAAACCATTCTGGCACAGCAGTAGGCTAGCCTCAAATTTAAAACTGAAACAGCTGTGAAAGTTTGACTCACGGACGAACACAATACAGAAGCCTGATGGTGGCAGATGAGATTTTGCCGAAACGTTGCCACAACTTTAAAAACACAGCTACAAGGATGTGGGAAAATACCCGAATTAAGCTGAACAGCATATATGGAAGTACCCGCGAAAACTTAAGAATATCTATCTGTCTGTCTGTCTGTCTGTCTGTCTGTATGTTTTCTGAGGTTTTCACGGGTATTTGTTTGTGGATCTTTGGTTATTCGGGTTTTCTCCAATACTTCCAATTTTACGTGGGAGAAAACCCGAATAACCAAAGATACACACACACACACACACACACACACACACACACACACATATATATGTTTTCTTAGGTTTTCGCGGGGACTTACATGTGTGCTGTTTAGCTTCCTTCGGGTATTATCCCACGTCATTGTAGTTCTGTTAAAGTTGTAGCAACGATTCAGCAGAATCTCATCTGCCATCTTCAGGCTTCTGTGTGGATATGGGTCTTACAGCTCCTGGTTTTAAATTTGAGGCTGGTCCATCCTGATTGGTTGGGAGCCTGGACCTGTTTCATTGGACTTGGAGTTTGATTGATTGGTGTTCCTGGTTTCTTCTGTCTGTTTTGTGGCTTTGATTGGCTGGCAACAGTCTGTTCTTGTGTTGGAGGCTTTTAGTGCAGCTTGGCTCCGTGTGAAGGGACGGCTGCTCTTCATTAGCAAGCTGCTATTCATTAGCAAGTTGGGTTTCACCTGGGTGCCTGGTAGGGGGGTTAGGTTGGAGCTATCAGAGGGAGTCTGTTTTTGCCCAGGTGTTTGCCTGGCTTGTGGCATGGAGATCTTTCTATTTGAGAGTGCAGGCTTCCAAATGATTGACAGTCTGGTGGAATCATCTCTTCTATTCATGCTGTCAGATCTTTTTTCAATCTCTATGGCTTCTCTGATGATTCTGTGGCTGGGGTTTTCTATAGTGGCCAGGGTTTTAGTGCCATTGAAGTTGATGTTGTGACCTGTGGTTTTCATGTGTTGGACTGGTGAGGAGGTGTGTTCCAGCTTTTTACTGCATTTTTGTGTTCCTCTAGGCGGGTACTTATTCTTCTATTGGTCTGTCCAATGTATGTGGCCGGGCATGATGTACAGGGAATTTCGTATATGCCTTGGTTTTCCAGGTCAATTTTGTCTTTGGGGTTCCTCAGGATGGCTGCTATTTTTTTGTCTGTTTTGAAGGCAGTCTTGATGTGATGCCTGTGTAGTATCTTACTGACTTTATCTGTGGTACCTCTTATGTAGGGCAGGACAGCTGTTCCATGGATCTGTTGATCTTCTAGGTCTCTGTTATGTCTTGGTGTGTTTTTGTGGATCAAGTTGGTGATTTTGTTTTTGTGGAAGCCATTGGCTGTCAATACTTCAGTCAGGGTGCATAGTTCAGTCTTTATATGTGTCTTGTCTGCCAGGCGTTTGGTTCTGGTAATTAGTGTTTTCGCCACGGAATTTATCTCTGCTGGGTGGTGGTGGGATTGGGCGTTGAGGTAGCGGTTGGTGTGTGTTTTCTTTTGGTATATGGTGTGTCCCAGTGTGCCATCTGTTCTTTTGTAGATTAGTACATCTAGGAATGGTAGTTGTTTGTTTATTTCCGTTTCCATGGTGAACTTGATTTTGGGGTGTGTGTTGTTTAGGTGTGTTAGGAAATTGTTTAGGTTTTCTTTTCCATGGGGCCAAATCACAAATGTGTCATCGATGTATCTTAGCCATAGTTTGGGTTTGTGGGTGGCATTAGCCAGGGCTCTGGATTCGAATTCTTCCATGAACAGGTTTGCAATGATGGGTGACAGTGGTGATCCCATAGGGACTCCTTCAATTTGCTTGTATCTTTGTCCTTTGTATATGAAATATGTGTTGGTTAGGCAGTGTTCTGTTAGTTCCATGAGGTCTTTGGCTGGTTGGTATTTATTTTTGATGATTTCAAGAGTTTCTTTTATTGGGACTTGAGTGAATAGTGAAACCACGTCGAAACTTACAAGCAGATCTTGTTCTACGTGTAGATCTTTGATCATTTCTAAGAAGTGGTATGAGTTTTTTACATATGAAGCTGCGGTTTCAGCATGGGGCTGTAGTTGTTTTGCTAAGTATTTAGCTAGGTTTTGTAATGGTGCTCCTATGGAGCTGACTATGGGTCTGAGAGGTATGCCTTCTTTGTGTATTTTTGGGAGGCCGTATAATTTGGGACATCGAGAAGATTTTTCTCTTGGGATGATCGTCTGTTGGATTTCTTTCCAAGAAGAAAATTATAACCAGCCACATAAGCAAAGAAATCCAACAGACGATCATCCCAAGAGAAAAATCTTCTCGATGTCCCAAATTATACGGCCCAAATTATATTATGCAGAGTTTGTATGTACATTACAGAGTACATATGAACTCAATACAGAAGCCTGATGATGGCAGATGAGAGATGGCAGATGATGCTGAAAGAAGCTTCTCCAGCTCCGACTGGATAGTGAGGAATGGAGGGATTGATACCCCAGCAGATAGCTGGTCATTTGCATCCTTTGAGAAGGTCGTTAAGGCCACTTGGAGGTTTATCTGTGTCCTGGGGTCACCTGAGTGGAGCAAATGGTTGCTGTAGTCTGCAATTTTTCCTCTGGAAATCCATTGCTCCTCCCACACCAGTCAGAGTGTTCCTCCCAAATTGTATAGCTAAAAGTCCCTACACGATAATGGGGAATGGAAGGATTTATATTCCTTGGGGACAGCTGGAAATTTGCATCCTTTTAGAAGGTAGTTGAAGCACTGTCAGAGCTGAAGAAGCTTCTTGGATGAGAAGCAGAACGTCTTCAAAGAGAAAACCAGAAAGTCCAGTTGCCTCCTGAAAAAGCATCTTTGGGACAACCATGAGCTGGAGGACTGAGAATCTTCACAGACATATATACACATTGGTTTTTTTTTTAACTGATTCACCCCACCTAGAGTCACTTCTCACCAGATGGCTGGGAATAAAAATGTAATTAACAAAGGTGTGAAATAAAATAAATATTGGCTCTGCCATAGGCAATACTTGCTCATCTTTTTCTCCCTCAGAGCTTCCTGCATGTCGCGCATTCGCAGCCTCTGCCATCCTTTCTGGTGGGCCCTGAGGCAGTCATCTGCTTCGAATTGGGGCCGCCTGGGCGGCCAGAATGTCAGGGGCCTCAAAAGGCCTCCATGTTCCAGTGGCCACTTGTCCGAAACGCCAGGAGGCAGGGAGGAGAGATTGGGGCGGGAGTGGGGGGACAGGCCACCTCCGTTCCCAGGAAATCTTGGGGCGCGCGTGAAGGGGAGAGTTGTTCCCCCTCCCCTGACAAGCAGAGGCCATTTGGGCCTTTGGAGGGCCGGGCGCTCCCCTCCCCCCGTCGCCAGAGGCTTTGGGAACGGGGTCTTTTCCCAGGCGGCCGCTGAGCCCTGGAGCTCCGCGGGAAACGGGCGGGATGCGGCGGCGGTCAGAGAGCGAGCGGGGCCTCGGCGCTGCCCTCCCTTACGCGGCTGCTGCTGACCCGGAGGGACGGGCCGCATGGCAACGCCGTACGTTCTTGGAAAGGAAGCCCTTCGGGACATTCCTCAGGAGCGAGTCAGGGATGGAGGCGGGCCAGCCGAGCCGCTCGCTCCCCTCGCCTTCCCCTCCGGCGCTCCGCTCTCCTCCGGCCCGACTGCTTTCGGCAGGCGCGTCCCGGGCGGCGCACGGACTCGCCGGCCACCAAGGCCCCGCGCCACAGGCCTCCTTCCACTCCACTCCCTCATCCCCAAAGCTCTTTCCGAAAGACCCCTGTTTTTATGGCTGTCCACGGTCCATGTGGCTGTGGAAAGGAGGAGCGGGGCGGCGGTGAAGATACCTTGGGTTAAGCTGAAGAAAAGGTGGAGGACCCTCACCCAAAGCCTCAGGTCAAGGGTCCTTTTTTATATTAATTTATTTTATTTTATTTTAATACAGACAGTCCCATTAAACAGTGTATTGTCTGGGTACAAATATTTTGTGCAAAAACAATTAAAATTTACTCCATGTTCATTATTTGTCTTGCTGACCTAGAGCAACTTTGGAAAGCTGAACCACACCTGCCTGGAATATGTTGTTGTTGTTGTTCCTTGCAAAGTCTTGTCCGACCCATCGCGACCTGATGGACAACCTTCCTCCAGGCCTCCCTGTCCTCTACCATCTTCTGGAGTCCGTTTAAGCTCACACCTGCTGCTTCAGGGACTCCATCCAGCCCCCTCCTTCTCTGTCTTCCTCTTCTTAACAAAGCCCTCCATGGTTCCCAGCATTAGGCCCTTCTCCAGGGAGTCCTTCCTTCTCATTAGGTGGCCAAAGTACTTGAGTTTCCTCTTCAGGACCTGGCCTTCTCAAGAGCAGTCAGGGTTGAGCTCTAGGACCGACCGGTTGGATGGCCTTGCAGTCCAAGGGACTCACAGGAGTCTTCTCCAGCCCCAGAGTTCAAAGGCCTCCATTCTTTGGCGCTCAACCTTCCTTATGGTCCAACTTTTGCAGCCATACATTGCGACTGGGAAAACCACAGCCTTGGCTCTACGCACTTTTGCTGGCAGGGGGATGTCTCTGCTTTTTAGTATGCTGACTAGCTTTTCCATAGCTTTCCTCCCCAGGAGCAAGTGTCTTTTGATTTCTTGGCTGCAGTCGCCATCTGCGGTGATCTTGGAGGCCAGGAAGATAAAATCTATCACTACCTCTATTTCTTCTCCATCTATTTGCCAGGAATTGAGAGGGCCAGATGCTGTGATTTATCTACTCTTAACTTAATGCTGATATACAAAATACATCTAATATTGTAACAATCCTCACCTCAACTTATTTCTCTCTATTAATATAATTTCTATATTTAGCTAATCTAACTTTTGTTTCTGACTTTCATATTTGTTCTCTAGCCATTGGTAGAATAGTTCCCATATCATATAATATTTGGTTTGTTCCTTCTCTTTAATTGCAAGTATTAACCTATTCATTTCTGCACATTCCAATATTTTAAGTCAGGGGATCTTGAACTGGTCTTCTCTTAATGATGGGGCCCTTAGTGAGTTCTCTCTAGGCTTTGTATAAACATTGTCCTAATTTAAGTGATTCCTCTTTACGTTACCCTGGTTTTGACCTTTATGTATAGGGAAGTCTACGCATGGTTATGTAAATCATGATTTAAATACAGGTAGTGCTTGGCTTACAACCACAACTGAACCCAACATTTCTGTTGCATTTGTTAAGTGAGTTTTGCTCCATTTTATGGGCTTTCTTGCCATAATTGTTAAGTTAAATGCAGGTGTTAAATGAATCTGGCTCCCCCATTGACTTTGCTTCTCAAAAGATTTCAAAGAGGGAAACACGTGACCCCTGGGGACACTGCAAACATCATAAATACGAACCAATTGCCAAGCGTCTAAAAGTCACATAACCATGGGAATGCTGCTATGGTCATAATAGCAATAGCCATAGCCCTGAGACTTCTATATACTGCTTCACAGTGCTCTTACAGCCCTCTCTAAGCGGTTTACAGAGTCAGCCTTTTGCCCCAACAATCTGGGTCCAAATTTGACCCACCTCGGAAGGATGGGAGGCTGAGTCAACCTGGAGCCAGTCAGGATCGAGCTTCTGGCTGTGGGCAGACTTAGTTCGCAATGCTGCATTCTCACCACTGCGTACCATGGAAGGAAGGAAGGAAGGAAGGAAGGAAGGAAGGAAGGAAGGAAGGA
>BLBF01000074.1:1015747-1028365 GCA_015471245.1 Laticauda colubrina
GGAAGGAAGGAAGGAAGGAAGGAAGGAAGGAAGGAAGGAAGGAAGGAAGGAAGGAAGGAAGGAAGGAAGGAAGGAAGGAAAGGCAGTACCAAGAGCCCTTAACTTATATTCCACTTCAGAGTGCTTTATAGTCCTCTCCAAACGGAATCAGCCTCTTGCCCCCAACAATCTGGGTCCTCCTTTTACCCACATGGGAAGGATGAGAGGCTGAGTCAACCTTAAGCCTGGTGAGAATTGGACTGCCAAATTGCTGGCAGCCGGCAGGCAGCAGAAGTAGCCTGCAGTACTGCACTCTAACCATTGTGCCACCACAACTCGTAAGTGTGAAACAAGGTCATGTCAATTTTTTCAATGCTGTTGTAAGTCACTAAATGAACTGTTGTAAGTCAAGGACTAACTATTTGATTTATGCAAATCAGAAACCAAGTTTGTCCTATGGCATTTGCACCGTAAAAGTAAGCGTTAAGAGAAAGGTTGGCTTTTAAAGTGCAGTTTTCGTGGTTCACTGACGTGCTTTTTCCCAAGAAGCATTCCAGAATTCTTCATTGAGGGAAGGCGGAGGCAGCCAACTCTTGATGTGCACATACCCCGTCCCCAACTCCAGCACACCTTGCTTGCTTGGGTCTCTTCTTCCTCCACAGCCCCACCAGTTCAAGAGCAGAAGAACTGGGCTTCCCTGGAGGGGCCAGAATGTGAAACTTTACATCCCTCCTCCAATTTTTATGGGAACAAGATCTGCCTCCAAAGAGGCCATTGGAGGTTATATAACAGTGATGGCGAACCTTTTCAGCATTGAATGCCCAAACCAGAACGCACATTCATGCATGTGCATGTGAGAGTGCTGGAGCACTGGAAGACCAGCTGGCCAGTGCGCATGACTATTTTTTGAGCATTTTTCGGGCCATTTTCAGGCTGTTTTGGGACTGTTTATAGGCCGCATTTGGGGCAAAAAACAGCCACAAAATGGCCTGAAAGCAGTTTGGAAAACAGTCTGAAAATGGCCTGAAAAAGCCCCCCAAAACAGCCTGTTTTTTTGACTGATTTTCGGGCCATTTTCTGGCGCCTGTGAAGACCAGCTGGCACCAGAAACCAGAAGAGCAGCTTGTGATGGCCCACAGAGAGGGCTCTGCATGTCACCACTGACACACGTGCCATAGGTTCACCATCACGGTTATATATCCATAAGAACCAAACCCAAAGAAATTAATTAACACTACCTTAGGATAATTTTAGTTAGAAATAATAACTTTAAGCTTTCCAAAAGTTGCCAGACAGAACTGAGTGACCAAACTCTGGGTGCAGGCAGGGCTCCCCTCTCCCAATCAGCCTGGGGGGTGGGAGGGGGACTACTGGAGGGGAAGGGAAGGGCCTTCTCTGCTTGCAAGCCGGCTGCAGAGTTTTGCTCTTTTGTGCATCTTGTCTCTGAATCCTCCAGGCTTTGACCCAAGGATGAAGAGTTTCGCCCTTTGCTACTGGTAGGATTTTCTTCCTTCCGGGGGATCCCAGAGGAAAGAAATGTTGCCTGTTGATGCTTCTTCACCACGCAAAGGGGGAAGGGAAGGGGCTGGAAATGGGATCTCTGCCACTGATTCCCCCGGGGAAGCAGCCACAACCTCAACTGCTGGCTAACCTTCCTCACATCGGCAAATGTTACTTGGTGGAAAGTTGCATAAATCAGGCATGTTTGTGGCTGGATGAAGAAGCCCCGTTTGCAGCTGACTCACTGTCCAAAAATGTGCTGGCTACAAAGATGTGGCCACATGGCAAAGGTGCTCCAAAACAAACGGAGTTGCAATTCAGGAAGGACTTGGCAGGAGATGGACAGATGACAAGGCTTTATAGATTAACAGAGTTGGAAGGGACCTTTTAGATCATTTAGTCCAATCCCCCCCCCCCCCCCAACAGGAGATTCAATACCATTTCTGACAGATGGCAGTCCAGTTTCTTCTTGAAAGCTTCTGGTGATGAAGCTCCCACAACTTCCAAATGCAACTTCTGTTCCATTAGTTCAGAGTTCCCCAAACTTGGCAACTTTAACCCTTCTGGACTTCAACTCCCAGAATTCTCCAGTCAGCTATGTTCTGCATCAGTTGATCATTCTCACTGTCAGAAAATTTCTCCTTATTTCCAGGTTGAATATATTTTTGTTCAGTTTCCATTCATTATTCCTTGTCTGGCCTTTGGGTGCTTTGGAAAATAGGCTTACGGCACCAGCCTTTGCACTCCATTGCCTTCTCCTTCTGGGGCTACCTTTTTGTTTTTTTTTAATTTGACTCTTGTTGCCTTAAAATCATTGAACTAATTGAATCTCATTGTGGGTCATTTTCAATGAGCATGTTAAGAAAGGTGACCTATAAGGAATAACAAAGGAATAACTCTGGTAGGGAAGTTGCTGCTAAACCTCACAATCTTCAGTGATAGAACTAGGAGCCATCTGGGAAGGACTCGATTTTTCGGTGCTCCAGACTTTTGGAAATATTATCATGTTCTTGAGGAGAGCAAGGATTCAAATCAAGAAACTGTGGCCTTTTGGCTTTTCCTGGCCTCTGTATGCTGGCAGTCAGGCTCCACAAGGCTGGCCTCGTGCTATGTGTGTGTGTGTGTGGGGGGGGTTTCCTTCCTTCCAATGTTTTTGAAAAGTTAAGGGAGGAAGGAAAGAAGGAGGGAGGGAAAGAAAGAAAAAAAGAAGGAAGGAAAGAGGGAGGGAGGAAGGAAGGGGAGGGAGGGAAGGAGAAGGAGGAAGGAGGAAAGGAGAGGGAGGGAGGAAGGGAAAGAAAGAAGGAAAGAGAGGGAGGAAGAAAGGAAGGAAGGAAGGAGAGGAGGGAGGGAGGAGGGAGGGATAGAGAGGGAGTGAGGAAGGAAGAAAAGGGTAGTGGGGAGAAAAGCATGCCTGCAGCCATAAAGTTGGCTTTGCTCTTTAGAATAGCAACAGCACTTAGACTGATATACCAGTTTATCATGCTGTCCAAATGCTTTATAGAGTCAGCCTCTGGCTCCCAACAATGTGGGCCCTCCCTTTACCAACCTCGGAAGGATGGGAGGCTGAGTCAACCTGGAGCCTGGCGAGATTCGAACTGCTGGCAGTCAGCAGAATTAGCCTGCATTCTAATCACTGCACCACCATGGCTCATTAGAAGCACTTACACTGACCATTTCAAAAACTTTATATCATTTGTATCAACTTTATATCAATGAACGTAATGATATTTTTAATTTTAATCCACAAATCCATCTCATTCAAGTTTAGTTCCCCATATTTGACATGGGAATGGGCCGAATTCCTCAACCAATTTCTCATTCTTGTAGCCAATGAAGTTGAGTGGGTGAGGTCATTTTCAAAGGAAAAGAAACCTGAATTTGGCCAGTTCGTTAAACTCTGGAAACTCACCAAAGGCCCTGGATTCCAGGTGCCTTTCTTGGCAGCCAGGGAAAGGGATTGTCCTTGTCTTTTCCCAAGATGATCTCCAACTGATCTCCCATCCAGACACCCAGCAAGGCTGATCCTGTTTGGATGACCAAGTGGCACAAAGGCCAGGATTTGCAGTGATGGCTTTAGCAGCCTTAGGATGAAGATGTGAATCAGAAGAACTTAACTTTTAGCTCTTGTAGATGACATCCAAAATATGCAGAAGGCTCAGCTACAGACTATATCTGGTGACATTTATCCAAAAAGCTTAAGCCAACATGTGCAAATTTTTAAAAAAGTTGCACCACTAAAAGAATGTCATATTTCCAATTTTGTGGATGCCTCCTTCCTATTGTCCTTCACTTAATCAAAACAATTATTGAATAAATGAAGTTTTGAATCAAATCTCAAAATTGCCCCAGTTCATGAAAAACCCTCCCCCAGCATATAAGAAGGAACCCTACTCTACAAGGAGTTCAAAGGCAGGCCAAATAGGACTGTCCCAGCAGGACCCAAGAGTAAGTGGTGCACTTAATTTTTACTGTTGATTTCTCTTAATTCATGTATACATCAGTATTCAGTCAGTTCTGACCAATTCTGGAGAACTGGGAGCGGAAATTTTGAGTTGTTCGGCGGACCGGCCAATCCCACCTCTGACTGGCCCCGCCAACCCCATCTCTTCTCTGCCTCCCATTGAGTCCCAGCTGATTGGCTGGGTCTCCTTTGGTTTCCCTGCACAGGAGAATGGAGCTGGAAAGCAGGTTAGGGGGGTGGGGAGGGAATGGGGATTTTGCAGTAACCTTCCCCTGCCATGCCCACCAAGCCACGCTCACAGAAATGGTTGTAAAAAAATTTGAATGCCACTACTATTATATAAACTTGATGCATTTTTGCTTCTGAACTTTGTTGAACTCATCCCAGAACCTGTGAGGAGTGAGGCGGACTATAGAAATTCTCAAATAATTAAATGGGCTACAAACTTACTTTAAAAAAATGAAATTTGCTGCAAAAATGGAATTCTGGAACTGAAGAAAGGTTTAGATTTCTGGGTATGGGGTAGGACAGCAAAAACTTTTATTTCCTCTGCAATATTGTCCCAATAAAGCAAAATAAAATAAAATAAAACTTCTGGGTACATCTGGAAGAGTAGCCTGGAGCCTCAGGAAAAGGAAATTTTCAGTTGTTGATTGCTAAGAACTCAGTGGGAAAATAGCAATATCACCAGCACTTAGACTGATATACTGTTTTACAGAGCTTTCACAGTCCTCTCTAAACGGTTTACAGAGTCAGCCTCTTGCCCCTAACAATTTGGGTCCTCATTCTACCCATCTTGGAAGGATGAAAGGCTGAGTCAACCTGGAGCCTGGTGAGATTCAATCTGCCAAATTGCAATAGGAGTGGCTTGCAGTGTTGCACTCTAACCACTGTGCCACCGAGGCTCCCGATGGAATCCCGTGAAGAGAAACAGTCTTAGACAGAGGACATTGTTGGTATAATGAGGATGATATTTCAGGTATGAAACATTTCCTGGGCAGAATTAAAGGTGAAGGTTCCCCTGCACATCTGTGCTAGTCATTCCCAGTTCTAGGGGACGGTGCTCATCCCCATTTCAAAGACCTCGGCGCTGTCCGAAGATGTCTCTGTGGTCAGGTGGCCGGCATGACTAAACATCAAAGGCGCACAGAACACTGTTCCCTTCCCACCAAAGGGGTCTCTATTTTTCTACTTGCGTTTTTACATGCTTTTGAACTGCTTGCTAGGTTGGCAGAAGCTGTTGGGTCAAGGAACAGGAGTTTACTCCATTATGTGGCGCTAGGGATTCAAACCGCTGAACTGCCGACCTTTTCTGATCAACAAGCTCAGCATCTTAGCCACGGAGCCACCAAGTCCCTTGAGGCAGAATTAGAGTGGGAGAAAGACCTGGAGAAACTACATACTTATAGTAGACCAGAGCAATGTCTGCACGGAAGATCACCATTAGGGCTAAGAGGCACAACTATTCTAGGGATTTGTATGAATTTCTCTAGAAATTGATCATTTTTTCAATTTGTTGTTGCAGAGGTGGATCTGTTGCATCGAGGAATGACAATCCCCACAATTTAGTGGTGCAAAGGAGTCATTTTTCTCTGTGCCCAGATCTCCCACCACTCTATTTCACTGAAAGACCACACTGGCTGTGAGTCTTGGGAGGATATCCTTTCTGAAAGGATAACCAACTTGTTAAAAACAAATCATCAAATTATATTAAAACATAATTGAAAAGATAAAACAGCAGAGTTAAGTTTTGTATCAGCTATTGCTTCTTTTTTATTGAGGCAGTATAAAAGTCGTAAATTTAGTTATTTATTTATTCAGCCTGAGACTTCCACTCAATTACTGTTCTGTATTTTGTACTCTGATGTGGCCTGATGGCTAATCAATGAACCATTATATTATTATTAGTTCAGTTTGTATGGCCAAGAAACTGAACTATTGCATGGATGACTGGTAGCTTCATATGTGGGGAGGGGGTGAAGTTCCCATAATAATCATCCTTTCTTTCTGGGCACTGATGCAGGTACGGTGAGGACCAATTGCTCTGAAGAGAAGTTACAATATCATGGGAGGAAAGGTTGAACTTTCTTATCTGCACAGGCCAATGACCTCAACTACTGAGGGTTCAGAATGTTTATTTATTTGCTTGTTTCTTAAATTTATTTGCTACCTATTTCGGTGTAGGATTACTCTAGGCAGCTTACTATAATAAAAAGGAAGAAAATGATAGGAGTATAAATGGAACAGAATTAAAGTACTAGAACCATAAAATAAAGAAGGAAAAAGAACACAAGAATGCATTGGTATTTAACATTAACAGAGTTAGAAGGGACCTTGTAGTTCATCTAGTCCAACCCCCCTCCCAAGCAGGAGACCCTACGCCATTTCTGACAGATAGATGATGTATCCCTTTCCCTCTGCTGAGAGACGGATGTTCAGTTTCGACAGAGATGGCCTCTTGGACCCCTCTTTTATCCCAGTGTTCCTCTCTGTCCAAAATATGAACTTTGTTGACTTTAAAAGAGCGGCCTTCATCTTTTAAATGCAGGTGGACTGCTGAATCTAGTCCCTGATGGGTTTGTTCTCCTAGGTTGCGCCATGCGTTTGTGAAGTGGCTGTTTTGTTTCCCCAATGTACAGATCTGCACATGGCTCACTGCATTGTACTGCATGTTCTGCTTATTATTTTCTGAATGGTATAAAGCAGAGTAACTCCACAAAACACCCATAACAAAGTCTTTTTTTATTGGTTCATCAGGTATCCTCATCCTCATCAGGTATCCACATTTGTGATGAAGTTCTTCTTAATGTCCAATCCTTTGCATATCCATCTTGTAGTGTAGAAAGATAAAAAGGTCTCAACCCCATGATGATTGAAGCATGGTATGAAATGGTGGTTACAGGCAAGAGTGAGTGAGCCTCCCCCAACCCAACAAGGATCAATGTAGTGACCAATCAGGACTACAGATGTGGTCATGTGACATTACATTTCCCAGGATACCTTTAATCACATTTACCATGATGCATTCCCTTAAGGGTACAGCTCACAATTCCTAAGTAACTATCCCAAATCCCATTAACTCTAAACTGTCTGGACAGCACACTGCATATATCATGTTGCCCAGTTTCTGCCTGGGTGTTTTATCCTTGGGGAGGACACACTTCTCCTTTAAGGCTAGGTCACACTGGCCGACGGATGCAAAACGTATGCAAAAAGGACACAGCGGACAAGCAAAATTTCGGGGGTGGCTCCATCCGTTGTTATCCGCTCCAAAAAGTGGCCCAAATTTGCATAAACAGAGTGGAAAAGAACAGAAAGGAACGGACGGGGGGAGTATGTAGCGGGGATGTTAAGTGGATGTTCACAAGAAGCCTAGCGGATGGAAGAGGATGGAAGCGGATGACACATCTGAAGGGCTTCTGGGGGAGAATTGCAAAGTGGATGCATAGCGGAAGGGGTGGATGCATAGCAGATGATGCAGATGCATCACGGACGCCTATAGGAAGCAAAGCGGATGCATAGCAGATGTATATCAGATATAAAGCGTTCACTGCGCATGTGGGGAGTATGAATTGTGTCAGCTCCGCAGATATAAAAGGATGCAGCTTGCACGCAGTCAGCATTCAGAGGAAAGACGTGCTGCCACAGACAGCTTCAAATAACACCATGGTTCGTCAGTCAGGGAAGAAGAGAAAGCCTGTGCCTACTCCTGCCAGCCCTGGCAAGAAGGACAGAACCACCATCCCACCCCTTGGCACTGACTCTGAAGCTGCTGGTGCTGCTGCTGGTGTTGGTGCTGCTGCTGGTGCTTCTCCTGCTGCTGGTGCTGCTGGTGCTGCTGGTGCTGCTGGTGCTTCTCCTGCTGCTGGTGCTTCTCCTGCTGCTGGTGCTGCTGCTACTGCTACTGCTGCTGCTGCTGTGGTGGACCAGCCCCAAGGCCCTCAAAGCCCTGCTGCTCAAGCCCCTGAAGGCCCTGCTGAAGCCCCTGCCAGAGGGAGGAAAAGGCAAGGGAAGGAGAAGGGAGAGAGGAAACAGTACACCGTTTCTGAGGAGCATGAGGAGGAGGTGCTGGAATGGCTGAGGGAGAACGAGTACCTCTGGAGAAAGGGCCACAGACTGTATCGCGACACCAAGAAGAAGCAGGCAGCTTGGAGAGACAAGGCAGAGAGCCTGGGCTACACTGCGGATGTCCTCCTGGGATGGTGGAAGCACATGCTCACCTGGTATGGCAAACTACACCTGAAGATATCTGGGCAGGCCGCTGTCAAGCTCACTGACTGGGAGATGTACATCATGGCCAAGTGCAGCTTCCTGGAGGGTGAAATCCACCACTGAGGAGCAGCCCCTCTGACACCCCTCTCCCTCAGACAGTCCACAGACAGCCAGTCCTCTTCCAGCCAGGAGACAGCTGCCCTGTCCAGGCAGGTGTCTTTGGAGGGCCTCAGGGCAGAGACACCCCCCCCCGACAGCTGCACTCCCCATGCCGGAGGACTTGGAGGATCCCCTGTCACAAATGGAGCAAGAAGCGGCAGCCACCAGAGACCAAGCCACCCCCACCCTCACCCCCAGATCCACAGGATGCAGGCAGAGAGGCAGACTGGAGGGCCAGAGGCACACTGTCCTGTTGGAGATCAAGGACACAATCAAGACCAGCACAGAACTTCTCTCTCAGCTGGTCCACAGCGACATACCATCCTTGGACCGGAAGCCCTTCATCACCTACATGAACCAGACCCTCATGGACCTGCCCGAGGCCCAATACCAGGTGATGAAGCAAAAGATAATAGCACTTCTGCACAACCCTCAAGGCCCAGCTGAACCTGCTCCGACCCAGTCCAGGTCTGCTCCTCCACCCCAAGTGATGTCACAGCCTTTCCACAGCTTTCAACAGCCCCTCACCTACCAAGGCTATGACTACCAGGACTTCCCACAGCAGAAACAGCCCTTCCCAGTCCAGGCCCAGGTTCATCGCACGCCACAGACGCCACACCTCGCCCAGCTGCAGACCAGACAGCCCCACTACACTCCTCCTTCCTCCACCTCACAGCCAAGCCTGTCAACAGACAATCTGTCATCAATCTTGTGCCTGACATCCCAGGTACTTGATGAAGGGCCTCTCAACCTCATGGGACTGAGTCAGCTCTCTGAGAGCTTCCTGAACACACCATCCCCTGTTGTACTCTCGGGGCCAAGCACCCCAATGGCGCCTCAGACCAGCACTCCAGCCACAGCCACCTCCACAGTCCCTGCCCGTTTAACAGCTGAGACCATGGACATGCCTCAGAGTGACTGAGAATAGTGCCAGAGACTGAGTTGTTACCTGTTCACTTTATCTTTGCTTAAGACACTTTACTTGGTTCATTTTGCTTTTTTAATAAAATCATACAGTTTACTTAAAACAGTTATTAATAAAGGTTATCTTTGCTTAACACAATTGGTTCATATTTTTTTACTTAATAAAGTGTTGGTGAAAACTTTGAAAAAATGGATAATTCTTTGCATGCATGTGGGATGGGTAAGGATAGCTGTGGGATAGATAAACCTCCGGTGCAAGCATAGTGGGACTGTATGGTCCACCCTCCCAGCTGCCACACATATGGACCTTTTTTTTATCAATAACAATTTATTCATTGATCAACACATTTCAAAATAAACAAAGCTCTTTATTAATGCCCTATTCATTGTAGGGCCACTCAACATACATGGCACAATCTCATCAGTGTTTGAGACAGGCTCAAGGAAGCATCCATTAACCATCTATCATCCTGTCTTGCCACTCCACTGCTCCAGCTGGGGAATTGCACCAGTGTCTCAGTAGGTTGCGCTGCTTCTTCCCTTCACGTGAGGCTCTGTTGGGGCCTTGCACATCTTCAGTGTCTATCAGGTTTCGCCCTTGCCTCCATTCCCCAGGCTCCATGTCCCCATTGCCTTGTTGACGGTCCACAAGCCTGTTCTGCAACACTGGGTAGCGGGTGCGCATGAGATTGTGCAGGATGCAGCAAGCTTCCACGATGCTCCTCACAGTCTCTGGGTGATGCTGCATGGTGGTGAGAAGTACCTGGAACCTGTTGGCCAGGATGCCAAAGGCGTTCTCCATCACCCGTCTTGCCCTGGACAGCCTGTAGTTGAAGATCCTCTCTTCACGGGTGAGGCATCTGGAGGTGTAGGGCTTCATGAGGTAGGTTCTGAGGGAGAAGGCGTCATCACCCACGATGAAGTAGGGCACATCTTGTGTGTCATTGAATAGGGGGTCTGGATCTGGAAAACCCATGATGAGGTTGCGTTCCAGCCCATCCTTGAGGTCACTGGCGTTGTATACCTGGCTATCTGAAGCTGACCCGTTGCCTGAAGCATCGATGTACATGAACTTGTAGTCAGCATCAACCATGGCAAAGAGGATGATACTGAAGAAACCCTTGTAGTTGAAATAAGTGGACCCTGAGTTGGCTGGAACTTTGCAGGCCACGTGCTTCCCATCTATGGCTCCAACAGTGTGGGGAAAGTTCTACCTCTGATACCACTGTTCTGCAACTTTCCTCCAGCCTTCTTCAGTGGTGGGACAATGGAGTAGCTCCTCCATGTATTCTTCGATGATGGCCTGCGCCACTTCTCTGTCCACTTTGCTGATGCTGTTGTGTGGCACCCTCCAGCCATACTGCATGTTTCTATATGTGGTTCCAGAGGCCAGGTGGCGCAGAGTCAGTGCCACCTTCAGTCCAGGGTCCAGGTTGGGATGGAAGTTGATGCTCGGCTTGGTCAACCTGGGTCTCAGACGCTCTACAATTTCGTCAAACATGGCTGGTGGCATCCTCATGAAGTGCTGGAATGCACGAATGTCTTCATTCCTCAGTTCCACCATCAGCTTGTCATACAGTCCAAACTCCATTCTTCTCCTGATCCATCCTCGGACCCACACAGCTCTTGAATGTCTCCTTCTTCTCCTTGTGTAGAAAAGGTGAAACAGCCTGAACAGGGCTTGGTTCTGGTGTTGAATGATCGCAGCTACCATAAGGACTGTGTTATGATCCATGGTGGAGAACAATGTATGATGTGGAAGAGCAAGACCAAGGCTGAAGAGGTCTGTACACCACGGCTGCTGGACTCATACTGAGATCCAGGTGATTTCCTCCCCCTTTTTATAGGAAATATCGGTTGTTTGCTAGGTGTCCTTCCACATACTCTAGGCATACTCCAGACATTCTAAATATCCGAGATACATCCCATACACAAACGTTTTGTCCATTTTAATGCTTTATATACGAGATGCATCTGCTTACATCCTTTCTATTTCCGTGCTACTGACGCTGTGTGGACGTTCTGTGTACCTTTCATTTCCTCCCTCTTTCTGTTTTCATCTGGAGTGGATGTGAGTTGCGAGGATGGCCAGAGCATGCTGAGAGGATACAGCGGACATTTAACAGATGATAATGGCCATAGAAAGTTTGTTTCCCGTACACGCCACAGATGTACATCGTACGCGGTGGAAAGTTCATCCATTCAAAAAGTTTTGTGCAGCTCAAAACTTCTTGAGCGGATGAAATCTCAGTGGATGGATGCTCGATGGATAGAGCATATGAAACACGTTTGCAATGAGTACACAATGGATGCATCGCGTTTTCCAACGGATGACAAGCTTTTTTGTCCATTTTACATCCTCTTTGCATCCGTTGGTGCAGTGGGACAGGGGCTTTAAGTGTGCATGTATGTTTTCTTAGTTGAAAATCCTCCTCAGAGTTTTATGTATTCCTGCAATACATGGAATCACAATGAAGCAACATTTAAAGCTCAAACTGCCCAAGGAGCTGCTGATCCAGTTCTACAGAGGAATGATGGAGTCTGTCATCTGCACCCCCATAACTGTCTGGTTTGGTTCTGCAACCCACCAAGACAGACACAGACTCCAGAGGATAATTAGGACTGCAGAAAAAAAACAATGGCTACCAACCTGCCTTCCGTGGAGGACCTGTATCCTGCACCCTGAGTTAAAAAGAGGGCTGTGAAAATATCTACAGACCCCTGACATCCTGGACATAAACTGTTTCAACTCCTCCCCTCAAAACGATGCTATAGAGCACTCAGAACAACGAGACACAAGGACAGTTTTTCCCTGAACACCATCACTCTGCTAAACAAATAATGCCCTCAACACTGTCCAACTATTTACAAAGTCTGCACTACTAATTAATTAATTAATTAATTAATCTTCTCATTGTTCCTATTACCTCCTCCCACTTGTGACTGTATGACTGTAACTTTGTTGCTTGTATCCTTTTGATTTATATTGAGCATTTCCTAGTTTGATTTGATTATTTATTGTACCCTATGAGCATTGTTAAGTGTTGTACCTGATGATTCTTGACTCTTGATGAATGAATCTTTTCTTTTATGTACCCTGAGAGCCTTTGCACCAAGGCAAATTCCTTGTGTGTCCAATCACACTTGGCCAATAAAGAATTCTATTCTGTTCTGTTCTGTTCTGTTCTGTTCTGTTTGACTCTATTCTATTCTTGTTCTTTTCTAATTCTATTCTATCCTATTCTATTCTACTTCTATTCTATTCTATTCTATTCTATGCTATGCTATTCTTTTATATTCTATTCTATTCTATATTATTCTGTTCTAATTCTATTCTAATTCTAATTCTAATTCTAATTCTAATTCTAATTCTAATTCTAATT